>PVIH01003741.1:65631-154131 GCA_004025045.1 Sigmodon hispidus
ATTGGGTTATTGGGTTATTGGGACCATGGGACTGTCTGCTGCCTGCCCAGGGAGGGGATGGGGAGTTGTGGTGAAGAAAAATGACCTGATGTGGAGGAAGGGGGAAGGACATTGAATAAGGATACACAGGGTTAGGGTTAGGGCTAGGGTTAGGGTTAGGGTTAGTATTTTTATGTGTAGCAAACTTATTTGCATTATCGCCCTTGATAAGTCATGTTTATGATTTTTATCTTCTTTATAAATATTGTTAACTTTTCAGCATTTTAAATTCATTTTACTTTTTTGATAAATACAAAATAAATAAAGAAGAAAAAAAGAAAGAAAAAAAAAAGAATACCAAGCTGAACATCTATAAGGTATATGCAGAGGACCTAGCCCAGACCCATACAGGGTCAATTTTTGTCATTTCAGTCTCTGTGAGCCCCTATGAGCCCTGATTGGTTGATTCTATGGGCCTTGTTTGCATGATGTGTTCTATCTCTCTACCTCCTACAATCTTTTCTCTCTCTTTTCTGCAGTATCCCCTGTCTC
Organism: Sigmodon hispidus; assembly: GCA_004025045.1. NCBI lineage: Eukaryota > Metazoa > Chordata > Mammalia > Rodentia > Cricetidae > Sigmodon > Sigmodon hispidus. Next base: position 66,163 of record PVIH01003741.1, read on the forward strand.
TGTCTAGACTTTGGCTGTGAGTCTCTGTATCTGCTGCCATCAGTTGCTGGATAACACATATCATGCCTTTGATAAATATTTTGCTAGGCACCAATCCATGAGTATAATAGAATATTATTAGGTATTATTTCATTGATTTTTTTCCAGTTGTGTTTGGTTCTATTCTGGATCTCTGGGCTATCCAGCCTCTGGTTCTTAGCAATCCAATCAGTGTCAGGCATGGGTTCCCTCCTCTTGTTCCAGCCTCAAGTTGGATCAGTCATGGGTTGGCCACCACAAGTTCTGCTCCACCATCATTGCCCAGTTCATTTTGCAGCCAGAACAGAATGTAGTTGGGAAGTTTTGTGGCATGGTTGATGTTCCAGTCCCATTGTTAGAAGTTTTGCCTAGTTATAGAAGATGGCCAGTTTGGATACTCCATTACTAGAAGACTAGAGTCACTCTCAAGAGTCCAGGAAATTTTCCCTGCAGTAGATTTCTACATCAAGAAGAAACCTTGTGTTCCCCAGGTACAGTTGTTTCTCCCAGTACTCTCTCTCTCTCTCTCTCTCTCTCTCTCTCTCTCTCTCTCTCTCTCTCTCTCTCTCTCTCTCTCTCTCCTCCCTCTCTGTCTGTATCACTATCTGTGTGTGTCTCCCTCAGTTTCTCTCCTTGGTTCCTTCTGTTCCCATTACTATCTGCCCCCAAGTTCACTTGCAAAGTGTATTCTAATTCCCATTTTCAGGGATATCCATTTGTCTTCCTTTGAGTTTTCCTAGTTACTTAGCTTTTCTAAGTGTGTGGATTGTACCATGATTGACCATAGCTAATGTCAACTTATAAGTAAATATACACCATGCTCGTCTTTCTGGGCCTGGACTACCTCACTCAGGATGATGTTTATTAGTTTCATCCATTTGTCTGCAAACTTCATGCTGTCAATGTTTTTCTAACCTGTATAATACTGCATTGTATAAATTCTTCCACATTTCCTCAATCCATTCTTCAGCTGAGGCTATGTATGTTGTTTTCAGTTACTGACTTTTATGAATAAAGCTGCAATAAGAGTGATTGAACAAGTGTCCTTGTGGTATGACAGAACCTCATTGAGCATATGCCAGAGTGATATAGCTGGGTCTTGAGGTAGATCAGTTCTCAATTATCTGAGGATCTGCCATAATGGTTGTAAAAGTCTGTACTCCCACTAACAAGGAAAGAGTGTTCCCCTTGCTCCATATTCTTTTCAGCATGAGCTGCCACTTGTGTTTCTGATATTAACCATTCTGAAAAGTGTAACATAGAATCTCAAAGTAGTTTTGATTTGCTCAGGCTGTTGGCTTAGGATTTTGAACTTTTGCTTAAGTATCTCATAGCCATTTGAGATTTCTCTGTACATAATTCTTTGTTTAGATTTGTACTGCATTTTTAAACTGGATTATTTGGTTTGCTGATGTCTATTTTCTTGAATTCTTTATGTATTTTGGATATGTAGAGTTAGTAAATTTGTTTTTCCATTCTATCAGCTTCTGTTTTTCCTATTGACAGTGTCTATTGCCTGACAGAAGCTTTTTTGGTTTCATTGGGTCCCATTTTTCAGTTGCTGATTTAATGTCTCTGCTATTGGTGTTCTGTTTATGAAGTCATCACAATGTATTCAAGGCTATTCCCCACTTTCTCTTCTATCAAGATCAGTGTATCTGGTTTTATGTTGAGGTATTTGATCCACTTGAACTTGAGTTTTGTGCAAAGTGATAGATATTTATTGATTTGCATTCTTCTACATGCTGACATTCAGTTAGACTAACAGCACTTGTTGATATATATATTTTTTGGTCACTAAGTATTTCAGGCTTTTTATCAAAAATCAGGCATTCTTTGGTGTGTGATTTTATGTCCAGGTCTTCAATCCCTTGATCAGCATGTCTGTTTTTATGCAATACCATGCAGTTTTTATTACTATAGCCTTGTGATGCAGCTTAAAATTAGGAATGGTGATAATTCTGGATGTTATTTTATTTTTCTCAGGATGTTTTTTGCTATCTTGAGGTTGTTTTTTTTTTTTCATTCAAAAGCACCGTTTATTTAAATAGGTACAATGGCTTTATATTTTTATTGACCAGTAAGAAATGTTGTGTTTTACATATATGTGTATGTGTGTGTGTGTGTGTGTGTAAAGGGGATACATGGACAAAAATGAGACTTTATTCATAATAAAAAAGGAAAAAAATAAAAACTAAAAGAGAATATTTAAAAATAAAAATAAATAAAATTCAAAAAATAGCAAAGTCTGAAATCAGGGGTAAATAGACATTTGAGGGAATTTGTGCCCCACACCGTCCCCCTGAGAATTAATTGAGAAGAGCATCTTCAGAAGCCCAGTATTCTGATCATTATACAGTATGTTTTGCATTTTTTGATCTCTAATGTTACACTTTTCTATGCAACATGAATTCATCAGCTGAATGTTGCCCAAGTGTTCTTTACTTTCCATTAGATAATATTTCATTCATTTTTCTTTTTTTTGAAAAGCAATATCAAACTTTATATAAAAAAGTAAAACATCCAGGATTGTTAAAAAAAAACCCATACACTAATAGAACTTCTCTTTTCTCTAAAATACATGAAATATAAAAGATAAAATCTAAAACTACCCAAGCCAGGTTAGGCTCAGCTATAGATGAAGAAAGCACAGTAGATCAAAGTTAATTCTCATGGATGCACTATGGCCATGACAAATTTCTGCTAAGCAACCCATCTACAGTCAAACCAGAAGTTTGTGTGTCTGTGTGTATGTCTGTGTCTGTGTGTGCATGTGTTAAATCACTTTATTTACCCATCATCTTTCAATGAAATAAGAATGCTTTTGCTTAAAGTCCACTAATGAGTGAGTACATCTCCTGATTATTTTTCTGGGTTTGTGAGACCTCACTCAGGAAGATATTGTCCAAATTCATCCATTTGCCTGCAAATTTTAGTATATCATTTTTTTTCTTAGTGCTGAGTAGTGCTCCATTGTGTAGATGTACCACAGTTTGTTAATCTATTCCTCAGTTGAGGGGCATCTAGGGTGTTTCCAAGTTCTTGCTATTACAAATAATGCTGCTATGAACATAGTTGAGCTAATGCTTTTGGGGTGAATGTGCATCTTTAGTGTATATGCACAGTAGTGGTATTGCTGGATCGTTGGGGAGATGGATTCCCAGATTTCTGAGAAACTACTATACTCCATTCCAGAGTGGCTGAACAAGCTGACACTCCTGCCAACAATAAAGAAGTGTTCCCCTTGCTCTGCAACCTCTCTGGCATAGACTGTCATTTGGGTCTTTAAACTTAGGCATTCAGACAGGTGTAAGGTGATATCTCAATGTTGGTTTGATTTGCATTTCTCTGATGGCTAAAGATGTTGAGCACTTTTTCAAGTGCCTTTCAGCTGAGAATTCCCTTTTTAGTTCTGAACCCCATTTTTAATTGAGTTATTCAGGATTTGGGGCTCTCGTTTCTTCAGTTGTCTATATATTTTAGAGATCAGTTTTCTGTCACTTGTATGGTTGGTGAAAATCTTTTCCCATTTTTAGGCTGTCTTTTTGTCTTAATGACTGTATACTTGGTCTTACAGAAACTTCTCACTTTAAGGAGGTCCCATTTATTGATTGTTGTTCTTAGTGTCTGTGCTACTGTTATTTTCTTTAGGAAGTGGTCACCCTTGCCAATGTGTTGAAGGTTATTTCTCACTTTCTTTTTCATCAAGTTTAGTGTAAATGTGTTTATGTAGAGTTCTTTGATCCACTTTTAATTGAGTTTTTTGTAGGGTAATAGATATGAATCTATTTGCATTTTTCAAAATACTACCATCTAGTTTGCCAGCACCATTTGTTGAAAATATTATCTTTTTCCACTGAATATTTTTGGCCTCTTTGTTAAAAATCTGGTGTTCATAGGTGTGTGAATCAAGTTCTGTGCCTTTGTTTCAATTTTATTGATCAACAAGTTTGTTTTTATGTCAGTACCAAGCTGTTTTTATTACTGTAGCTCTATAGTATAGATTGAAGTCAGGGATGATGATGCCTCCTGAGGTTCTATTATTAAATACAATTGTTTTGGCAATCTAGGTTTTTTCTTATTCCATATGAAGTTGAGTATTATTCTTTCAAGGTCTGTAAAATTTGTATTGGGATTTTGATAGTGATTGCATTGAATCTATAGATTGCTTTTGGTAAGACTGACATTTTAACTATGTTTATCCTACATATCCAGCAACATGAGAGATCTTTTTATTTTCTGATGTCTTTTTCAATATTCTGTAGACCACCATAATCCAAAGTAAGAGTTCAACAACAGCAACAATTAAAGAATGTCTACCAATTTATGGTAACTGAATATCTCTCAATTGGTCTATCTCTGGGTCAAGGAAGAAGTAAAGAAAAATATCAAAAACTTTGTAGAATTCAATGAAAATGAATCTACAATCTACCCAAAGTTATGGAACACAATGAAAGCAGTGCTAAGAGGAAAATTTATGGCACTAGACAGTTGTATAAAAAATCTAGAGAAATCTCACAGAAAAGACTTAACAGCACAACTGAATGCTTTAGAAAAATTAGGAGCAAACTCACCTAGAGGGACTAGATAGGAATTAATCAAACTTAGGGCTGAAATCAATACAATTGAAACAAAAAGAACAATACAAATAATCAGTGAATCAAAGAGTTGGTTCTTTGAGAAAGTCAACACAATAAATAAACCTTTACCTACACTAATCAAAAGGTAGAGAGATAGTATTCAAATCAACAACATCAGAAATGAAAAGGGAAAACATAACAATAGATACCAGGAAATCCAGAGAATTATTTGAAAATCTATATTCCACTAAATTGAAAAACCTAAAAGAAATGGACAGCTTCTGTACTTGTACTACTTACCAAAAAATTAAATCAAGGCCAGATAAATGACTTAAAAAGACCTATAACCACCAAGAAATAGAAAGTGTTATTAAAAGTCTCCCAAACAAAAAAAATAATGCCCAGGGTAGAACTCTATCAAACATTTAAAGAAAAACTAATACTAGCACACATCAAACAGTTCCATACAGTAGATATTGAAGGAACATTGCCAAGCTCTTTTGAGGCTACAGTCACCCTGATACACAAGACACTCAAAGATGCAACGAAGAAAGACAATTACAGACCAATCTCCCTCATCAACATTGATGCAAAAATAATCAAAAAATACTGGCAAACTGAATTTGGCAATATATCAAAAAAAAAAAAAATCATCCACCATGATCAAGTGGGTTTATCCCAGAGATGCAGGAATGGTTCAACATACAAAAAAATTATCAATGTCATCCATCATATAAATAACCTGAAAGAAAAAAAACCACATGATCATTTCCTTAGTTGCTGAAAAAGCCTGTCACAAAATTCAACATTTCTTCATGATAAAAGTCCTGGAGAGATCAAAAATATAGGGAAAATACCTAAAATTAATGAAAGCAATATATAGCAAGCTGACAGCCATCATTAAATGAAATGGAGAGAAAGTCAAAAGTAATTCCATGAAAATCAGGAACAAGACAAGGCTGTCCTCTATCCCCTTACCTATCCAATATACTTCTTAAAGTTTTTGTTAAAGCAATAAGAGAACAAAAAAAGATGAGGGGAATACAAATTGAAAAGGAAGAAGTAAAACTATCTCTATATGAAGATGATATGATCATATACATAGTTGACCCCTAAAATTCTACCAGGGAACTCCTACAGCTGATAAACAGCTTCAGTAATATAGCAGGGTAGAAGATTAACTCAAAAGAAATTAATAATTGTACTATACATAAATGATAAAAGGGCTAAAAAATCAGGAAAACATCATTCTTTATAATAGCTGCAAATAGCATTAAATATCTTGGGGTAATGCTCACCAAAGAAAACAAATCTTTTATGACAAGAACTTTAAGTCATTGAAGAAAGAAACAGTCAGAAGATTCTTAGGCTTCCTGGACTCTAATGAAAAGAAAAAACTGAAGTACCATCTTAAACTGAAGACTGTAACAGAGGAAAGACTTGGTGATTTAAAAAGAAGCAGTAACACTATTGACACAAAGTGAATGCTACCACGTTGACCAAATTAACTGTGTGTTACAGTATCAATGGGACTGAACATGCATATGTTCATCTCCAAAATTTCCACAGCTGTGATATTTAACAAATGTCTATTAGGTCCCTTCACCATTTTTAAACAAGATTCCTATTACTTCTGTAGAGTGAAATTCTTATGTATCTTTTATGTTAATTCCTTTTTGTACAAATAGCTTCCAAATATTTTTAATAGTCTATAAATGGTCTCTCTACTCTGCTAATTGTTTTATTTCCTGTACAAAACTTTGTACAGCTTTCATATTATTGTTATATATATATATATATATATATATATTTGTCTGATATTTTGTGCCTAATAATAATAATAATCACTTCCTAAACTATTATAATAGTTTTCTCCTTGTTCCAAGATTTTCCCTAAAGTAATTTTATAGTTTTAGGTCTTCTGTTTAAATCTTTAATCCATTTTGAATGGATTGCTCTATGTACATGATATAAAGTTCCAGTGTCCACTGTGGATGTCTGCTTTCCCTGGAATAATTTTTGAGAAGATTGTGCCTTTTCTAATGTGTATGCTTATAAACTTTGTGGACATCCAGTTGGCCACAGGGATGTGGATTTGCTTATGGGTTCTTTATTCTTGTGGATTGCTGTCAGGTTTTATGTCCTACTTTGTAGTAAGTGTGAAGACAGAGTATCATGTCTTCTGACTCCTAATATATAATTTCATGGTTATAACCCATTTGAATTTTTCATATTTGTATGTAATATAACATTGAAATTTTGATAAGTATTATATTGAATCTACAGATCCCTTTTGTTTTTGAAAAATTTCATTGTTATTGCAGGATTTTTTGTTACTGATTTTATCCTGGACCTTCACATATTTGTTAATTCTATTTTGTTTTTTAGTGAAACGTCAATGATTTTTATTATATAAAAATCAGAAAGTTGGTGAATAAGCTTTATTTATCTTGTTATTATTTTATTGGACCATTTTATTTTTGTTTAATTCAGCTGTTTTAGCTAAATTTGTAGTACCATGTTGCATAAATGTGGTATGAGTAAACATCTTCATTCTAACTAGGATAGGATTTCAATTCTTATATTTATGTATGTTGTTGCCCAGAGGGATTTATTACTTGATAGAGTATATATGCATAATACATATATACATATGTATTCCTTCTAAGCCTAATTTATTCATATGCCACTTATAGAGATATTTAAATAATTCATGTCACAATGAGATAGTACTTTACACCTTTTAAATTGTTAATAAATATCATGAGCAAACAAAAGGATAACAATGGATGATACAAATTTGGAGAACAAGAGCCTTATGCAGACTTGGTGGGAATATAAATTATAACATCATATAGAGATACATAGAATTTTCTCAGGAATCTGAAAGTTAACCATTTGATCCAAAAAATTTACAACTGGTTAATAATCAATTGTAAAGTCAGTATTTTAAAGAGACGTTTATATTCTCAGGGTCATTTTATCATTACTCAATTTCGATCTATAGATCAACATGTGTATCTCCTAACCAATGATTGAATGCAGAAAATGTTTTATATCTGCATTTGTAATATTATTTGGACATAAAAATATGCCAATGTAGATGGAACTATAAAGCATTATGTCAAGTGAAGTTTTCCAAGTACACACCCTGTGCTATAGCTTGTATGTGAAATTTAAGACAACTGAATTCAAAGAGGCAGATAGTAGAATAGTGGTCTTTAGAGGCTGGGATAATGACAATAATAAGTACAGAGCTCATGATCAGTGGGTTTTAAGAGTCAGTTATTCAACAACAATACATTGCAATACAAAGTGAATATAGTAAATAATGATGTACTTTTCACTAAGAATTAATTACTGAATAAATCAAATGTTTAAGACAGTGAACGTTTTTTAGCATGACATAATTATTTTACATTGTATTTCTATGTCATATTGTCATTTGTACTTCAACACATCAAATTATAATTTGTCAGTTTATTAATAATTAGAAAGATAAAACTGAAGTTAAGGCATTGTTCTTATATTTAATTTTGCATGTGCCCTATAGTTCTGAGTGATTCTGTTGTGCATTAGTTTCCTCTGAGAGAGATAACATTCCATTTGGAAAAAAACTCCTGAGCATGTGTTGTGTTCTAACAGGGATGTATGTAAGGTGGGATAGGGTCTGTGTGTGTGAGAGTGTGTGTGTGTGTGTGTGTGTGTGTGAGAGAGAGAGAGAGAGAGAGAGAGAGAGAGAGAGAGAGAGAGAGAGAGAGAGAGAATGATGGTCTATAGACAGGAAAAAGTTCCATCTTGAATGGAAACGCCTTAACCTAGGAAATTAACAACTCTATAGTTTTAGGAACTTCCTGAAACTGACCAGATTTCTAGGCTTCCCCTCCCCATCCACATATAAACACTAAAACATGCTGAAAGAGTTGTTCTCTCTGGTTGAAGTACATAGAAGCTCAGTTTAGCAGAGAGTAGGCTCAGATAGAGATTCAAACAAGATAACCCTTCTGGAAGGGATAGATCAATCTATTGGCATTGTCTCCAACTTCCAAGCTGTCTGAAAGAGACCCTTCCCAACCTGTTGGGCTACCTTAAATTTGTGTACTGAGCTCCAGGGTTTCAGGTTTCTCAAGCTGTTACCAATGCTATGATGGACTTTTGATGATGCAACTGCCTTTCAACTATATCTGCTCCTGCAACTAACCAGTCACTCAAAGCAGCAAGAGCTTGTAAATGTTTAGCTATATCTTCAGATCTTTCCTTTTCTTCTCCATAGGAAACCTTCAAATTTAAAGTTGCTGGATTTATTTTGCAGTAATTAGCATCTTTTGAAAATTACAAATGGATAACTGTGTTTTGCTTCAGATAAACAGTCTGATAACATCATCCAATGTGACACAATTCCAGGAAAATATCTATTTTTTATTAAAGTAATGTAAAATCAGCTGAGAGGGCTTGAATACGAATGCCCCCATTCCATAGGCTCATATCTTTGAATGCTTATTCATCAGAGAGTTGTATTATTTAGGAAAAATTAGAGCGTTTAGGAGGTGTGACTTTTTTGGAGTAAGTGTAGCCTTATGGAGGAAGTTTGTCAATAGGCTATGCCAGGACCAGTATCTCTCTCTCTCTCTCTCTCTCTCTCTCTCTCTCTCTCTCTCTCTCTCTCTCTCTCGTTCTCGCTCTCTCTCTCTCTCTCCCTCCCTCCCTCCCTCCCTCTCCCCCCACTTCTTGCACACAGCAGGTTATATACTGTTCCAGTACCATTTTTGGTACGATGTTTTCTGCCACATTAATAATGGATTGACTCTGAAACTGTAAGCAAGGCCCCAATTAAAGACTTTCTTTTATAAGAGTTCCCTTGGTCATATATCTCCTCACAACAAAAGAAACACTGACTAAGATACCAGAACATGTGCATACAGATAAATGCTACTCTCATTCTTAATCATACAACATTTCTTTACAGTCAACAGGGGTGAATGCAGAAGCTCATGGTTACTCAAGATGTTTATTAAATTTTCAGACCTAAACAGGAGAATCATATCACTATAATGCTTAGGAAACACTGTATAAATGAGTAAAGATGAGTGTAAAAGCTGGAAGATATGAAAAAGAGATTCAAAATGTCTTCTGGGGCAACACAGTCATTGTAAACATGATTTCCCAGAATGGAACTGCACAAAACTGAATATGTCAACAATTAATTATACACTGCGGAAGACTCATAGACTCTATCTCTGCCTGATGAACTTACCACCAGATATCCTTTGAGTGAATTACTAATATTTACTTGTGCACCATTAAACTCACCAGGCTTTGATGGATGGATTCAAACCCATCCATCTGACAGCCCTAATTTAAATCAGAGAATGACAAGGTAAAAGACAGGAATGCAGGAGGAGATGGGATGACAGAAAAGGGAAGAGACATGAGAGAGGTTGGGAGTGAGAAGAAACAATGTATTATTATGTACATGCTTTAATTGTCAAAAATGCAAATTTAATCAATTAAAAAATGTGGGCTTTGGCTAGTGTACTGATTACAAACAGTCACTTCATGTTGCTTTTAGGACCCATCAAAGTGGGTTGCAGTAGGAAACACATGCTGGTGCCACACAAAGTAGAGATGAAGCCAAGATCCCAGAGCTCTCAGCTTTCCCCTTCACCCCCTCTTCTAATAATGTGACCTACAAGGACTCTGAGCCCAGCAGAAACTGGAGAAACACTGCATTTGTTAGCATAGAATTCACAGCTAAGTACTGTTTCTTGTTATAAGACAAATTCTGTTCAGCCGTTCTTAGTATTGAAAAAGGCTTTCTGAAAAGAACAGGGAAAAATAAGACATAATTATTACAGCAAGGAGACAACTTAACCCTGAAAACTATCAGAGCCAAGTTCAAAACAGATGAGCACAGAGGTTGGCAGGGAAAGGCTGCAAGAATGTTTCTTGGATGTTGTTAGGTTTGATTTGCTGTTTTCTGTAGTTGCTTCTGTTTAACACTTTGAGTTTCTGCAGTAGTCTATAGCCATTAGAAATTACAACTTGAAAACTATACCCGAAATAATTTCCTAAGGAAATGCCCAAAGCTAAACAAGTCATGTAACTTTTCAAATAGTTTAAAAATTACTTAGAACATTTTATTATATTTTGGTAGATACAGTTTTTAATTACCTCCTACTTTTATTGTAAGATGTATTCAGATAGGGCTTAAAGTGTTTAAAGTGACTTAATGGAGTATTCAAATTTTAGTTTTCTAGATAAAGCACCTTTACGTTGATTGTTGAGATGTGCTCTACTGGACTTCTCAGTTTTCCTTGTACAGCCCAGGCCGACCTGGAATTCTCAGTTTTCCTTGTATAGCCCAGGCTGGCCTGATCTCTCAGTTTTCCTTATATAGCCCAGGCTAGCCTGAACTCTTACTTCTCTTGCCTGAGGTTTTGACATGCTGTGATTGAAGGCATATGCCAACATGCCTCTCTCAAAGGAGTTTGATTTTAATCTTAGAACATAGGCTACACACAGTTCATTAGAATGCTTTGTCTAGTTTTTAAATTTTTATTTTATGTGCATGGGTAATTTTGCCTGTATGTCTGCATACTCTGTGCATGCCTGGTGAACATTTAGACCAGAAAAGAATATCAGATCTCCTTGAACTGGAGTTACAAATGGTTTTGAGTCAAAATATAGGTGTTAAAAATAGAACTCAGGTCCTTTGCCAGAGCAGCTAGTACTCTTAAGTGCTGAGCCATCTACTAGCATGCTTTTTATTAAACATATTGTTTCAGAGGCTAGAGAGATAGTTCAGTTGTTAAGATCACAGGATAATCTTAAAGGGACCTTGAGTTTATTTATATTCATACTCTTTAAATATTATTAACTAACCATAAATTTCTTCTTGGTGTGTTATTTTTTATTTAATTAAAATATAATTACATAATTTCCCTTTATCTTTTCTCTCCTTTCTCTACCATAACAATCCCCTGACAAGATTACAGGTACCTCCTTATCTTTTATTTTGTTTCATATGAATAGAAACAACAACAACAACAAAAAACCCTGAGAATAGTAGGCCCAAATGAAAAAACAATGCAAAATGTTTTAAACCATGTAGCAAAAGAACATCAATATAAATGAATAAACAAAAGATTACAAATGTGTTACTTCTAAAATAGAATGTCCTCACCACCACATTCATTCCCAGTCATCAGCAATCTTTCCCAGAGTATAATTTAGGTGTTTTGCGTACAATGGTCATTAAGTATAAAATTGTTTTCTTTTGTTTCTAGGTACATGCTGTCCATTGAATAGACATAAAGGCATACACCTAAGAAACATTCATTACCAATTTCAATTTGACTTAAATGGATGCAGGCTAGACTCGGGGAAGGTATTAAAGGAATCAGAAATTATTTCAAAATTTGCATTTCCATATAACAAAGAAAAGTGCAATAGAAATGTATCCCTTTGCAGAGCAAGGGGAACACTCCTCCATTGTTGGTGGGAGTGTAAGCTTGTTCAGCCACTTTGGAATGCAGTATGGCTGTTTCTCAGAAAATTGGGAATCAGTCTCCCCAAGGACCCAGCAATACCACTTCTGGGTGTATACCCTAAAGATACACAGTCACACTCCAAAGGCATTAGCTCAACTATGTGAATAGCAGCGTTATTTGTAATAGTAAGAACCTGGAAACAACCTAGATGTTCCTCAACTGAAGAATGGATTAACAAACTGTGGTACATCTACACAATGGAGTACTACTCAACAGTAAGAAAAAATGATATCCTAAAATTTGCAGGCAAATGGATGGATTTGGAGAATATCCTCCTGAGCAAGGTATCACAAACCCAGAAAGATAAGCAGGGGATGTACTCACTCATTAATGGACTCTAAATAAACAAACTAGAAAAAAGCCAAGCATGCCCAAGCTGCAAACCACAACCACTGAACAGTTTGGGATCTGAAATACCCTGGACTGACACCTTGGATCCCACTCCCCTTAGAGGAACACCTGACTCACTGTTGAGGTTGGGGGGAGAAAACTGGAGCTGCCAGGAGTGGAGACAGAACTAAGCAATATTGGGACAGTGGGACCATGGGACTGCCTGCTGCCTGCCCAGGGAGGAGATGGGGATTTGTGGAGAAGAAAGAATGACCTGATGTGGTGGGAGGGGGAAGGGACCTTGAATATGGATATACAAGGATAGAAAGTGAGACTTCTTTGTTAATAATAATAATAATAATAATAATGAAATATATCCTTTATTTTATTAGTGACTCACCAAATTAAGAAACCATTATGCAAACAGTCTAAAACACTGTCACTGTTACTTGCTATATGAACACTATTTCTCAGTATTGTGCATAAATACTAGAAAACATTTATATTGTCATTCTTTTGATACATAGTTTAAAAATTATGACATGTTCTTTTAGTTTGGGCTTACCAATTCTGAAATTCTATTAAGATTCATTTTTAGGAGTTGAGGTTGAGATATTAGTTTGCATTAGAGTTGGAATTAGTGATACAATGCTGTGGTGCTCATGGACATGCCCAATCTCTCTGAACTCCATCCACTTCCACTTAAAATAACTTCTCTAGTCTCCATCCTCACTTTTAATTTTTACTTCCACATTAATAGAGCCAGTTAAGTTTCATGATGTTACATATATGAACATCAAAGTCTTCACTTGTTATTTCAAAGCCCAATCAGATTCTGTCTAATGTGAATTCATGATATTCCTCCCTAACCGTGGCGTTTTAAAAAAAACATACTTTGTCTTTAAAAATTAAATCATGTCTCCAACCTTTTTATTATATCAGATACCATTTTCCTCTTCATATTGCATAGCCAACTAGTACCAGTTCTGTCCATTGCTCTCTTATATGAGTCTACCTCTGTATACCTCTTGATGATAGTAAAACCTAAAGACACTGCTGAGGTACACTGCAGATGCCAAGTACACTGATGTCTAGGTAAGAATGACCTTTCTTATCATAACATTTGCCTATTGCCTCAGTGCAAATCACTATCACATCTTCCTGACCTTTGGCAAAGTCTCATTACAGTTCTCTTTAAGTTTTTGGTATATTTGTGTATTTATCTTTGCCCTAAGAGGCCAGTATTATTGGTATTCTGATCTCACTGGTAGCTTATTTAATATCATATAACCAGGATGAAGAAGAACTGCAATTTTAACTTGACTTATATGGTCATTGAATATTACACTCAGCATGGCTGTGTGTTATGAAGAAGATGACATTTCACAGTCTATCTCCCTTCCTTCCTAAATTTTTTCACTCGCTCTTTCATAATGCTACCCGAACCTTAAAGGGAATGGATGCTAAAAAATGGCTCTTATAGATTTGTGTATTCAACCATCACTGTCTTAAATTCTCATACCTTGTGCAGCCATAAGTCTGTGTTCATAGTAGTACAGTAAAAAGAGGAACTTCTCTGGTTAAGTTTGAGAGAGGTAACAACCTGTTAGCTTTATAACAATGAGATACACTGAAAGCTGCCATGCCTGCAGCAGCACTGATCATTACAAAAAGCACAGATCTCCTTTGTGAAAGTGGCCAACCACATGTCCCAAGACCATGCTTCAAAAGTTAAACAAATTAGACTAAAACATTTTGTCTCTTCTACCATTGTCCTGCAAACTAATTATCACTTCTTCAAGAATCCAGACTTTTTTGCATAAAAATGCTTCAAATCAGCAGAATACAAAAAGCTTTCGAGTCTTGATGCATGAATTTTCATACTCAGGGATAAAAGCAATGCCTACTAGCAGAACAGTCACAATATCAGCTCATCTCTCATCTTACTTTCCAATGAGCATGTTTTGATACCCTCAATGTAGAAATGAGCTTTTCCTCACACTGTGCCAGCAACAGAAGATGGACAGTTTTGAGAAATCAGAAAATAAAGACTAAAAAATGTGAAATCCTGACATGCATTGCCAAAAAAAAAAAAAAAGAAATTAAGCATGAATAGGATGACAAGAAATGATCTGATAAAATAGCATATTGCCAACATAGCAAGCTGATGATGTAATAGCATCTCAAAGACAAAAATAAGCTCAAACAGAACACAACAGTGTTAAAAACAGAAAGTAAGGCCATTCTTTAGGACCTAGGCACAGGGTACAACAAGTACACCCCCATCTCCATTCATTGCTGTCCCAGTTTTTGGCCAGCAGAGATGACTCCTACAGTAGGCCTCCCAACCAATACCCCCATAGGTTCTTGCAATCTCCAAGTCCCATTCTCTTCCCCATACCCACCTACCTCTTTGCAACATCAGTGGTTCCCTGATACACAAAATCTTCCAGCTCCAATTGAACTAAGAGCTCAGATTAGACCAAGAGAGGTTATACCAAAAGTTTCTGTCCTAACAACAACTCCCCAAATACCCAGTAGCCACTTCCAAATAATTGACTCAAAGGCTTATTATTATAGTAAATATTGGTCTAGTAGCTCAAGCATATTTCTAACTAGTTCTTACCCTTAAGTTGACTCACCCAGAATGAATAGATGCCAAGAAATAATCAAACTCAGGACTAAAATCAATAAAACTGAAACAAAGAGAGCAGTACAAAATATCAATAAAAGAAATATTGGTTCTTTGAGAAAATCAACAAGATAGACAAATAATTATCCAAACTAATCAAATGATACACAGAGAATATTCAAATTAACCAAATCATAAATGAAAATGGGGACATAACAGCAGATTGAGGAAATAATTATATCATTCAAAACCTTCATTCTACAGTATTGGAAAACCTAAAAGAATTGGACAATTTTCTATATAGGTATCAGTTACCAAAATTAAATCATGTCCAGATAAATTAGTTAAAAGATGTATAACCTCTAAGGAAATAGAGTTATTATATATTTCCCAACCAAAAATGTCCACAGCCAGATGGTTTCAGCTAAGAATTCTACTAAGGTTTCAAAGAACTAATACCAATACTTCTCCACTTGTTCCACACAATATAAACAGAAGAAATATTGCCAAACTCTTTTTATAAGGCTACAGTTATCCTGATTCAAAAACCATATACAAAGTTGCAACAAAAAATTATAGATCATTCTCCCTCATAAATATTGATTTAATAAAATACTGACAAACTAAATCTAAGAAGACAAAAATATCATCTACCATAATCAAGTAGGTTTTATCTCAGGGGCAGGGATGGTCCAACATACAAAAATCTGTCGATGTCATTCACCAAAAAAAAAAAAAAAAAAAACACTGAAAGAAAAAAAATATTATCTTAGTAGATGCTGAAAAGCCTTTGACAAAAATACAATACCACTTTATGATAAAGTTTTGGAGAAATCAGGGATATAAGGAACACACTTAAACATAATAAAGGCAACATAGAGCAAGCCAACACTTAACATTTAACTAAATGAAAAGTAACTCAAAATGATCTCATTTAAATCAGAAATAAAACAAGGCTGTCCACTCTCTCTATACCTGTTCAATATAGTATGCCTAGCTATAGCAATAAAACAACAAATATAGATCGAGGGAAAGCAACTTGGAAAGGAAGGATTTAAACTTTCACTATTTACAGGTGGTATGATAGTATGCATAAGTGACCCAGAAAATACTACCCGGGAATTCCTACAGCTGATATAGACTGTCAACAATGTGGCAGGATACAAGATTATCCCAAAAAATTCAGTAGTCCTCCTATATACAAATGATAAATGACCTAAAAAAGAAATTAGGAAAACATCACTCTTTACAATAGCCATGACTAACATAAAATATATTGGGGGTAACTCTACTCAAACAAGTGAAAGACCTATATGACAAGAGCTTAAGTTGTTGAAGAACAAAATTGAAAAAGATTTCAGAAAATAGATCTGTCATGTCTTTAGATAGATAGGATCATTATAGTAAAAATGGGAATCTTACTAAAAGCACTCTACAGATACCCATCAAAATCCCAACAGAATACTTTACAGACCTCAAAAGAATAATATCCAACTTTATATGGAAAGACAAAAAAACCAGGAATGTCAAAACAATCATGTACAATAAAGGAACTTGTAGAGGTAGCACCATCCCTGACTTCAAGTTCTACTATAGAGCTATCAGAATAAAAACAGCTTAATATTAAGAAAAAAAACAAATGTGCATCAATGGAATTAAATTGAAGACCCAAACATTAATTCACACTACCATGAACACCTAATTTTTGACAAGGAGGCTAAAAATATACTAGGAAAAAGAAAGTTTCATCTTCTACAAATGGTATTTGGGTAACTGGATAGTGTTATGTAGTAGAGTACAAATAGATTCATATCTGTTACCCTGAACAAAACTCAAGTCTAAGTGGATCAAAGTTCTCAACATAAACCCTGTTACACTGAACCTCATAAGAAGAAAGTGGGAAATAGCCTTGAATGCATTGACACAGGAGACCACTTCCTAAATATAACACTAGAAGCATAGAGACTGAGAAAAACAATTAATAAATTGAAATTTTCTGAAATAAGAAGCTTCTGCAAGGCAAAGTCAATAAGGACATAGTCAATAAGATAAAACAAAAGCCTACAGAATGAGAACAAAAGTCTTCATGAACTCTACATGTGATATAGGGCTGATCTCTAACATATGTTAGGAATTTAAGAAACTAGACACATCAAAATACCAAATAATCCAATTTAAAAATGGAGTACGTATCTAAACAAAGAATTCTTTAAAAAAATAATGAAGACTATCAAGTGGCCCACAACACATAATTTCTCAACATCCTTAGCCATCAGGAAAATACAAATTAAAATAACTCTGAGATACTATCTTATACATGTCAGAATGGCTAAGATCAAAAACACTGATGATAGCCTATGCTATAGAGTAAGGGGAACACTCTTTCATTGCTAATGGGAAAATAAACTTGCACAGCAACTTTGTAAATTAGTATGGCTGTTTCTCAGAAAACTGGGAATCAATCTACCTCATGATTCAGCAATACCACTCTTGAGCCATACCCAAAAAATGCACTTTTAGACCACAAGGACATTGTTCAACTATGTTCATAGAAGCATTAATCATAATAGCTGAAACCTGGACACAACCTAGATGCCCCTCAACTGAAGAATGGATTTTTAAAAAGAGATACATTTACACAATGAAGTATTATTCAGCAGTTAAAAATATGACATCTTGAAATTTGAAGCTAAATGAATGAAGCTAGAAAAAACCATCCTGAGTGAGGTAACCCAGAAAGACAAACACAGTGTGTACTCCCTCATAAGTGAATATTAGACATAAAGCAAAGGATAACCAGGATACAGTCTACAACCCCAGAGAAGCTAGGTGACAAGGGGGGACCCTAAGAGAAACACTCATGGATTGCCCTAGGAAGGAGAAATAGATAATATCTCTTGAGTAAATTGGGACCATGGGCAGGAGGGGGCAGGAAAAGTGGAAAGAGAATATAAGGGAACAAGATGGTTGATTTGGGGGAGGGCCAGAGAGGGAGAACAAAGAAACAAATATCTTGATAGAGAGAGTCATTTTATGGTTATGGAGAAATCTTGTGCAAGGGAAATTCCCAGAAATCCACAAGATGATCCCAGGTAAGATGTTAACTAATAGTGGAGAGGGTGCCTGAACTGTCTTTCCCCTGTAATCAAATTGATGACCACCCTAATTTTTATCATAGAATCTTCCTTCAGCAACTGATGGAAGCAGATGCAGAGATGCACAGGTAAGTATTGGGCTGAGCTCCAATCCAGTTGAAGAGAGGGAAAATGAACTATATGAGCAAAGGGGTCAAAATTATGATGAAGAACCCCATAGAGACAGCAGACCTGAGTTACTAGAGCTCATCAACTCTGAAGTGTCATCTTGGGAACCTGCATGGAGCCAAACTAGACCCTCTGAATGTGGATGACAGTTGTGTGGCTTGGATAGTTTGTGAGGCCTCTAGCAGAGTGACCAGTACATGAACTGGCTTTTTAGAGCCCATTCACTATCGAGGTATACCTTGAAGCCTTGACAGGAGGGAACTTGGTCTTGCTGCAACTTGATACATCAGACCTTGTTGACTCCCCAAGGGAGGGTATAAATATCTCTGAGGTGTGGATGGGGGTGAGATCTTTCAGGAAGAGGCTGATGAATGAGTGAGAGGAGGGGAAGGAACCAACTGTGGTTGGTACATAACATTTACAAAAATTAATTTAGAAAGAAAGGAAGAAAGAAAGAAAGCAAACAAACACTGGATCAGTGGATCAATATTTAGGAGTAGTTGATGTTCTTATGGGGGATCTGAGTTTGATTCTTAGCACTCATAGAATAGCTCACAACTGTTTATGACTGCAGTTCCAGGGTATTTCATGACCTCCTCTGACATTCTCTAGAACCGTGATGCACATGTATGCATGCAGGCAAAACATTCTTACAAAACAAACAAACAATAACAAACAAAAAAAAAAAACAGAAGTAAAACTTGAGATAACTGCAGTAAAGGCAGAGACAAGAAACAAAGGCAAAAGGGAGAAAAGATGTCTCCACTTTATATTAAAATTATTATCTATAAATGAGTAACCCATATAAAAAAGATATATTAAACAATGTAGACAGAGAAATTTCTCAGAAATGAATTAAGTAAATCTGCAAACTGAAGGTCACACATTGAACATACTGGCAGAGAGGAGGAACTTTTACAAGAATAAAAATGCAATTATCCAGAAAACCTGAACAAAGAAATGCATTTTAAAAGGGAAAAAAATGGTTTTAGGCATCTTCCCAATGAGCTTCATGGTTGAAATAAATAGAGGTGGTTCTTCTTAGACATCTTAAATAAGATGCTCATTTGAGGCTTCTGCCACATCCTGGATGTTGACTAACATGACTAAAACTCCCGACACTATTCATGACATGTTAAGCTCTCTATTAATTGAGTCAGTGACAATAAACACTTGAGAAAGGAATGGATGTCAATAAAATGTGATAGGAGTCATCTTCTCATTCAAAATGGGAGGACATTTTAATGTATAGAATGATCTTAGAATTGTATCTCACAGTAAGCCATTTGGGAGCAGATCTACTCACATGGTATATGAGACTGCATAAAAAGCTGGGCATAAAGATATTATACACGTTCCCCTTATAAGAACATTACTGACACTATTTACAAAGCAGAGCTGAAAGGGGGACCAAAAGCAAAAAGCTAAAGCAAACCTGTAATGGAAACCAGGATGCATGGGGAACCAAGGGGACAGTTTCTAGTGAAGAGTGATGCTTAAAAATAAAAAAAAGAAAAAATGAAGTTAAAAGGATTATGTGTGGCCTGGAAGTAACAGTAAATATTTGTTATTGAAATTACTTCCTCCAAATATATCTTTCTGAAACCAACATTGTACCTTAATTTTTAAAATGTGTGTATGGGAGGCTCTTGGTATCAGAGATATATGTCATTGTGAATCCTTACAGAAGTAGCAAATTATGCATTCAAAATATTTGTGAAAACAGTATTTCAGGTGTTCTACTTTATATGAATTTATATTTTTGTAATGGACATTTAAAATGATAATAAATTTATATTTAATTGTTCAAGCTGTATTTTGGTTGTATTCATCTTCTATGTTTTTAATATTTAAATGACTATTTACTCTAACCAAAATTTAGTTTCCACCTATTTTTGACACCTTTCAAAATTTATAAGATGTTTTTCTTTAACATAAGGATTTATACCAACAACAAATTTCAGAAGAGAATTTCATCATAGAATTTTATAATCTTTTACTGGTTAAGGGACTTCACAGATTATTTATTTAAACTATTTTATTTCAGATGACAAATGAAGTCATACACATTTTTTAATAACTTTTAGTTTTAGAACACTGTATCTTGATTACATATACCACCTATGCTCATACTTTAACTCGTGCAGGCCCCTCCAACACATCTCCTTCTCCCTTTTCATTTATTTCTTTTCATTATGAAGTATATACCCCACTGAGCCCAATTAGTGATGTCCATATGTGCCTGGGTAGGGGCCAAACACTGGGGGATGGGCAAACTGCCAGTGACCACAACTAGAAGTGTACAAAAATGAATCTTTCTGCCATAGACTACCAATAGTTCTAAAGCCAGGGATGGGCCCTTGGGAATGCCTCCTCCATCTATGCTATAAATTTAACTGTCTTGAAATTTTGCAGGTAATGAAGCTCCTGTGAATCATGGATGCACAAGCCATGTCATGTCCAGAAGACATTTCACAGCAGTACCCTTGTTCCTTCTCAAGAAGTCAAGTGCAGTAAACATTTCTCAATGAATAGTCCAGGATCTCATTGAGTTCATTATGAAGTTACCCATTTGCCAACTTATATCTTTCTTATTTTGTCCTTAAAGCATTGTAACACATATTTCAATCATTTTGAAACACTTCAAAATGTGACCATTTTATTTGAGTGCTTATTTTCAGTTTTAAATCCCTATACTGTAATGCAGGCCATGGTCACAGTTCATCAAAAGAGAAATGCAAGAGTCATTGGAAGTCTTCTAAACATTTCACCCAATTTTGGGCCCCATCATCAAGTCTTATCTTATACAAATTTCTTGGAATTTGTTTCCAAAAATGTTTGGTGATCAGAATTTCTATTTAATTCATTTAAAAATCTACAGTAGCCATGAGATAAGCAAAAAGATATGTAGGCTTATTTATAAAATTCTATTACCCGAAGATTATCTTGGGGTCAGAATACATTTTAGTAAAGTATTATTTTCCAAAATTGGTTTGGTAAGAAATTAAAGTGTGCCTCCCATACACACTAATATTTCACTCACTGGAGCTAAAGTTTATAAGACCTTTCATGAACAAGAGAAATCTAACCCAACTGTGTCATGCCCACCTCATCTCGCAAGGAAGACATGACACCAGGCTCTTCTTTCTGCAGTTTATTCAGGAACCTTGAATAATTTTCTGACTTCTGACTTACTTACTTATGACGGGGACTGACTGACTTACTATATCTTCTCCCTCTCCAGGGAAAACCTACCCGCAGCCTAAATAGCCTCTGGGCAGCCAACCCCAGTATGCTACATGGGGACTGCCATGTAGCAGAAGCAAGCCAGATGCTCAGCCTAGCCAATTATGGGATAGTTTGTCACTGAGAGCACTCACTATGTGGAAGGTGGAGGGTGGAAGCCAGTGCCATCTTTAAGGTGTAGCTGCAGACAGCTCTATACAGTTCCCCCTTATTTACATATAGCAACAGATAAGAGTAGAGGCCTGATTTCTGTAGAGTGGACCAGGGACATTGCACTGATCCTCACTCAGGTGTCATCCACCCAATGAGTACCAGACCCCTCCGATACCCTTTTTCACAGAGGCGGGATGGAAGGTGTCAACCCACATGCAATCAGGCATGCTCTTCTTGGTGCTCAAGTCTCGGCAGGTCCCAAGTGCAGTGCTCAAGCCTCACATCCTGTGCTTAGAAAAATTAATCCTTTAAGGTAGCCAGCCAAGCATGAGGGGACTATCCTGCTTTAATGGCTGTAAAGGCTTGAATAATCATGGCTGCATTGTGACACTGGGAAGTCTAATCCAGCAAATGCACCAAAGGCATACCCAGGAGACCAATGCCAGAAGGCCCTTCAAGGCTCCTTGACCCGCCCACTCCTTAAGATGGTTCATGGCATCAGAGATCCACAAAGACAATCCCTCCACCAGTCTGGTGTCCACTTGGGTCAAGTTCATCATGACAATAGCCACCCTCAGCTGCTCCATCAGGTTGTCAACTTCTCCTGTCCAATTATCTAAAAGATAACTAGACAATTGCTTACACAAGTTTGCAGCACGGGTAAAATTGGCATATTGTATACTAGTCACACAAAGGCCAGCATATTTCCAGGGCTTGTGCTACATTGGCAGAAAGATTATTCAAAGTACACTGGCCTCCCAGGCATGGAGATTTAAAGACACGCTGACTAGACCTACAAGACTGCTGGGTCATTCGTGCAGGGAGAATGCCGAATGCCACTTACTGAGCGCCTCAGGCTCAAACATACACCCAAAGCAGAGCACACAGGTAGAAATTCCCCAGGTGGCTGGAATGTAAACAACTTAGGCTCACCTGCTCCCACTTAAAACCTATCTGTTCTAACACCCACAGGTAAGCTGTGAGAAGGCAGACTCAGTGAGAGGCAAGACTCCCTTTCTGAGAGACTCAACCCATGCAGGTTTAAAAGGCAAGGGGACCAGCTTAGCTCTGACTGCCCTCCATGCCCCCGGACTGAAAGCACACCTTGAACCGCAACCCCCACCTTCCACATAGGGAGGGGGAGCCGAAGGTACGGCTTGACATACTAGGGATAAGCACCATTCTTCTCTATCTGGATCCTCCTTTTCCTTCCTTTTTTTTTCTTTTTCATGGCGGAGGGAGCCCAAGGATCTCTCCTGCTGCTAGCAAGCGGAGCAGACTCAGAAAAACCTTAAGGCAGCCTGGCCACCCTCCACTGCCTCACTGCAGTGCTAATCCCCAAGACAGCTTCTTATCAGCTTCAGGTGGCCTTGGCAAATGGAACCACACCTGCCTAGAACTAATCCACAAGTTTTGATCCTCCATGGAGACAAAACCAGAGACTCCTTTCCCAAGTAACATATTCTTACAAACAGACTTCAAAGTCAAGACATCTTCAAAGTAAATGTATTTGTTTAACTTAGCAGCCTTAGCAATCAATTGTCTTCCTACAATTAGCTTACCAAAAGTCAAAAAATTACAAGTAAACGCAATAACCCTTATCCAGACTCTCAATTTATCTTCCATCTTTTGTGGCTTTTTTCCTTTATTTCCTTTCCCATTTAGAGGTTTTGAGAGTCTAAATCTGTTTTATTTAGAATCCTTAATCATTTTCAACTAAAAGAGCTTTTAAAAGGTTGTTGTCACTTTAATTGCTGACTCCGCCCCTTTTGGCAGCTTTTCAATATGGTGAAGGATCCTGCACCGCTCTGCCGCTGCCTCAGGAAATGCAATGAAGCAGCTCCTTAAGAGCCAATGAAATTGTGTGCGAAGAGGACACACCCATGGTTAAAATTATGCCTTTTGCAATAAATCTGCTTTTAATTTTACTTTGAATTCGCTCGCCAGTGAATCTTATCCAATTCTCTCTTTATCTACTGAGTAGAGCAAACTATTCCCCTCTCTTGTCCTGGATTTCCAATTTACCTGAGGACTTACTGGTGCACCATCCTGACCACTAAAAGTTCTGAGCCTTTATTGAGAGTAGAATCCCCATACACAGCTACCATTTGTCACGACTGCCTCGACCAGCAAGGAAGATGTGACACCACGCTCTTCTTTCTGCAGTTTATTCAGGAACCTTGAACAATTTTCTGACTTCTGTCTTACTTACTTAAGTTGGGGACTGACTGACTTACTACATCTTTTCCCTCTCCAGGGAAAACCCGCCCACAGCCTAAATAGCCTCTGGGCAGCCAACCCCAGTACGCCACGTGGGCACTGCCTATAGGTCCAGGTAGGTGGAAGCAAGCCAGATCCTCAGCCTAGCCAATTATGGGATAGTTTGTCACTGAGAGCACTCACCATGTGGAAGGTGGAGGGCGGAAGCCAGTGCCATCTTTAAGGTGCGGCTGCAGACAGCTCTCTACACAACTGAATGGTTAACATTAGAATAGTAATAAGTATTTAGAACCCTAAATTTAAGTAGATATGAGGAATTTTTATTTCATAAGCCAGTAAGTTCTTAAACATTTTTAAAATAATAAAATGTGATGCCCCATCTATTCTTCCCTAAAGTAAAGAATGTATTCTATATTTCACAAAGGATGTAGCTTAGACTCTGTAGATGTATGCCATCCTTCTCCTTTCATGTAATCTTATGAGCAGTCTGTAACTTAGAATTCCCCTTTCTCATGCATGCTAAATACTGTATTCTATGACTGCTCATTTTTAATTTTTGTTCTGGAAATAAGTGCTTGTTAGAAATTAGTGATTACTAATATGCATCTTCAGTGAAATAAAATATATTGTGGCTAATGAAAAATCATATTGACTATAGGAAGAGTCAGTTTAAGAGAACACTCCATTATTGCTGTATGCCATCTCATTTGGTAAGCTATTAATACAGAATGTTGAACTGCTTTTACTGTATAGAAATGCTCTGAGGTTCTAGGATGATCCAGCACATGACAACACCAAAATCCTCAGTGATAACAACAGCTTTTGAATGACTAAAGCATTAACCTCAAATTCAAATTTTCACTCTCAGAAAAGAAGTATTATTTAGCCTTGCCTGAATTTTGACAATTGGGCACAAGGGTCATGGAGTGAGGCCATCTGCAATTTATCCAAACTACCACTTAGGTATCAGATTTGTTACTTATAACTAGGACTAATTCTCACAATTTTCCAACACAGGAATATTGGAAAAATAAATTTAAAATATTTTCATGGAATCAAAGGCAAGATATACTACACACACTAAAATTTCAGGAATGCAAGTATTAACATTATCTTTAGTAGTAAAAATAACTTTGTGTGTTAATTGCTTCTTAGTTAATTATACATAAACATGAATCATCTTTACATCTATTAGAGGCAATATAATTAACTTTCCATTATACTATTGTTTGGAGTGCTAGCAGGGATTCCTTTGGGGTTCTTGGATGTTTCCCTAGCACCACGTTTCTCTCTAATTCGTCAATGGCTTCCTCTATGGAATTATCTATTTATTTGTTCCCTCTTCCTGTCACCCCACTCAACCATCTCATTTTCTCATGATCTCTTCCCACCTGGACAGACATCCATGTATCCCTCTGGGAAGGGTAAATAGGAAAGATCTCTTTAATAAATTAGGATCATTTGAGGGAGTGACCAATACAGTATCTTAATGATTCAGTTTTGTATTTGCTTGTTCTTCTCTGTTAAAAACATCTTGCAAATTCTGCTTAAGCTCTATATTTTACTGTCCTGTCCAGAAATACATTGATTACTAAATTTTGGAACTATCAATACTTAACAAATTATAGCTACCATCTAGGATTATAAGGGAGTTATTCATTTTGTTCTATATTTGATTGTTTTTATTGTTAGGATTGCTGTTAATTGTGTAACCTCTTACACGCATGTCCTAACATTATAGTTTACTTTACCTTCTTCAACAGTTAAGTTGATGTGAAACATACAAGGTTCAACTTCTAAAGCAGTTGTTCCAAAATGAGGCACATATTAAAATTTTTTCAAAGACATTATATAAAACAATAAGGTTTTTAATTTGTAAATAAGGAAAACTATCTACCTGAATTCAGAGTAATGATATGTACTAAGAAACTGGTTGAGATCTTTGTTAGAGTAATAATTTTTATATAAGCTTTACCACAAAACACCAGTATTAAAATTTTATTATAAATATGTTCTTATTCAAATAAAATTAACCAGTGTTTACTGGAAAGCTATTTGACTGTCTGCAACTTAACATGAAAAGCAGAATGATAAAGACATAAAAAAATATGCTGAAGGAACATAGGGAGTGGAGTGCAGCATTAAACATAACACATTAGAAAACTGACTATGTGCACCCAAACAGGAACGAACAAGTAGGGGGATAGAATTACTGCACCTGCCTGGACATCAATAATAAAAGAAACAGAGTTGAAGAGAAAGAAATGGCCTTCTCAGACTTGTGAGAATATGGAGTTTTGAGAGAAGATTTAAATTATAAAAAGGAATTGAATTGTTTCTATAATAGAAGCAAGCAAGTTTTCCCAAAAAGATACAACACTATGAACCAGGCTATTATTCAAGAGAAGGCCATAAAGGAAATGATGAAGGAGATTAGGGAAACCACAAAGGTTGGAAGGTCCCTGAGAGGCTGTAGATGCAGGCAGGGCCACAGCTGGTGAGGATTTCCTTTTAGCCCTGCTGGAGAATATTAAATTGGCAGAGCTATACAATGATTTAAATAAGTACATATCAAAATTAAGTTTTATATGTTCAAGGTTTTAAATATTTTGTAGTTGTCATATAAGTGTGTAATATTTGCTACTGTATGAAAGGATGGGATAATTGAATACTTTTAAATATAATGGTGGAAATGTTATTATTCCTATCTGCAAGATAGCTCATAAATTTACATGAATGGTTATTACAATATAGCTCAGCATTATATTTTTATGTGTTTCTCAAATAAATGTGATATGTTATCTCTCCCCAAGAGATTAGAGGCCTGGTTTTCATTCAGATCCTATTCTCCTGGTAATGTTATGTCAGATGTCAGTAAGGGTTTATAGTCATTTCAAATATTATTAAAGTACTAATCTAATAAATATAATTTATGTATTTTTTTCTAGATTTGAATTCATTCTTGATGGACAAAAAAAAAACAGAAAAACTATGTCATTATCAACAGAAGGGCTCCACAAAAATGACTAGCAAAGCAGATGCTACATTTTTGTGACATGTACACTTAATTTTATTTTTGGCGCAAACAGTTGTGTCAAAAATCATTGAATTCTTCTCTACTAGAAATTGTTGGTATGATTCAAAGATGTAACTTGATCCTGTAGCCATCCCTTTGTGGATTTTCTTTTTAGCCAAATACTATACAGTTTCTATGAATGTTTCCAGAGGTGATATGAGAGACTTTCAAAGTGGTTCTGTAGCGTTTGACTTCTTGCCTCTAAATCTGAAGAGGGGGAAGCTCATAACTTACCTCAGAGATGATCTTATTGTAATAGTTGAAGTCTTCTGTGTAGGTAGAATATACTCATTTCTTGCTTCAGAGAAAACAAGCTTTAAAGTCTTTATAACATTCTAAGTTCCCAGGACTCATTAGTGAAAAGGGCTTCGGAAGAATTGTTAGCCATTTTCAAAATATGTGAATTCTCCTGGATCTGGCTATGTGCAGAGGCACTATTTCTAGTAGTTCCAGAATGGGGTTCCTTGGAAAGAGTTTAGCACAGGTTATTTTATAACACCAACTTTTGGGCTGGAGAGATGGCTCAGCTGTTAAAGGCTAGGCTCACAACCAAAAATATAACACCAACTTTTCTGATTCTTTGATTTGATTCAGTGATTTGATTAGGAACGCAGTGTTTTAGTGTAGAAGTGCTAAAAAGTGAGGTTCTGTGGTTTGCTATGTAAACAAGACTGAAGCAGAGACAACAGGGAAACAAAGCCAGCTGTATCTGGCAGATCAAGAGGAACGTGCCTCACTAAGTTTTCTGGATATTTTGTCCCAAAGGTCTTATTCTTTATGGGCAGAGTTAAAATGTGGAAGAGACGCCAGGAATTCCATGGCATGAGCTCAGCAAATAGGATAAATAAGAAGGATGGGCAGTGCAACAGAGCCACTTTCTCTGCTTGGGACTCATGACTTTTCTTTCTTTCTCTCTGTTTTCCTTCTACTACTCTTCCCCCTTTTATTCCTTCTGTCATTGAGCCAAAAGAACAAGAAGTAAAGCCAAAATCAAAATTAATCAACAAAGAAGCTAACACTTAAACAAAACCCACCAGCTGAGAAAGTAAACAAAATCACTCCAGACTCTGGATTTCTAAGTACAAGCAAATAAAAGTGTATTTCTGTTTATCCATGGATTATTTGTTTTTGGTGAGAAGTAGTAAATAAACTAAATTTGGAGTCCTGCTTTTCACATGGAGCAAAAAATCTCACTGTGTTTTTGTTAGGAGTTTTGCTGAATGATAGAAGTTTTCCCCAGCAAAAAGATTTGCAAGTGTGATGTCCATTTTCCTAGACTTTCTCATGGTGGTATAACATGGCTTAGGCAGAGAGGTGCCCAACATTTTTGGTACTAATTATAAAACTCAGCTGATAGCTTAGGCTTGTTATATATGTATATGTATTTAAGGGTGACCATTTGGTTTTACAATCTCATGAGGACAATGGTCTCTGGTGAAAATTAACCTCTTTCAGCAGAGATTAATTGACTATAGCTTTGTATCTGAGGATGGGACCTTTTAAGATTTTATCCTATCATGTTGACCTGAAAGCTTTATGCATACATACAATGTATTTTCCAACTCCCGATCCTCATTCATCAAGTCATTTGAGATCCCATCATCCACAAGTCTCTAACCTCATGGCCTTTCTCATAACCTGATTCCACTTAGTGCTTCCAGCATATCTCATCATCCACTGGAGCATAGGCAACCTACTAGTAGGCACATCCCCAAAGAAATATTACTCTTCACCACCCCAGGAAGTCATCAACTGCCAAGAGGTGAACTTTGTGAGTCCCTCCATCTGTACAGAAATGTTTACTGGCTTTGTCATATGCAGATCTTGTATATGGACACCATAGCTTCCTTGAGTTCATGTAGCCTCTGCTACATCAAGAAAATACTGTTTCTTAGTGGTCTTTTCCTAACATCCTCTAGCAATTTTTCAGGCCCATCTTCCTGAATGATTAATCCTAAGCCACTGGGAGACAAATTGTAGTAGAAATGTCTCATTTGGGGCTAACCTCTCCACAGTCACTAATTCTCTAGGGTTTGACCAGTTGTGGCTCGTTTATTAACCATAATTCACTGTGCAAAGAAACAGCTCTGTAAAAAAGCTGCACTAAGCTACTGGTACAAAGGCAAATATTTAGAAGGTAGTTTCTTATGACCATTTAGCAAAGTAGCAGAATGTTATTCTTTTTAGAAAATTGTAAAAGTTGTTATAAAAGTTTATTTGCTAAACTTGATTTGGGTCATCTACTTTGATACTGGTATTTTTATTTATGCAAAAGACAAATACATTATTCAAACATTATTGGTTAATGTTTCTTTACAAACTTCAGTATAATTCAGAAAAAGAATTACAAAGGCACCAAAGCATATTCTCAGTAGGAAAACAATACAGTAACTATTCATGCTGAAGAGCACAGGAGAAATACCTTGAGGGCGTTGTGACATTATGAAGTAGATAATGAAATGACCTTTTCCTGAAGCATCTCAGTATTTGCTGTTGCAGTACTTCGTCAATTTCATGAAGAACATGAACAAACTGTGAAAGAACGAGCAGAATGCATAGGAAAGAGGAAGGTACAGAGGAAAGTCTTTTAGTGGTGACAGTCCCTGAAACACCTCTATGTTGCTATCAGAAGGAATGAGATACACTCAAATAAGTCAGACCTGAACAGCATGTTAGAATTCTTGATTTCCAGAGGCAAAATTCAGATCATCTTTTCTCTGCATTGGTTATTTCTGCCTCTGTGCTCTCACAGTGTCCTACTTTCTGAAGGCAGGAGTTCAGTAGAGCTTCACTAGGAAACATGTTGAGATACAAATTGGATTTGGAACTACCTACTTACTGGCTTTCTTGGTGTGTTAACAATTTAGTAATTTAAGGCTTCTTTCAATCTGCAAGGAGACAAAAGCCATAAATCAAATAGGCTTATAACAATAGCCAAGCCAGTTTTGTATTCATTGGAAGGATGATAATGGTGTTAGGTTTAGACTACAGAAAGTACTTTACTTTTTTATAATAATATAATCATAGTAATTCTCACTTCCTCTCCCTTCCCCCCCCCAAAAAAAATTTCCATATATCCTTACCCATGTTCCTTTAAATTCATGGCCTCTTTTTTATTCTTATTAACTTCACATATGTGTATGTATATATATTTCTAAACACATTCTGTTCATCCTGTATAATTATTATTATGTATAGTTTCAGGAATATTACATTTAAAAGGCTGATGTGCAATATCTTTCTGTACATTGTAAATTACAATTGAATAATAAAGGAATTGCTTTAGCCCATGGCAGAGCAGCTTAGAGGCAGGCAGGAATTCAAAGAATAGATAAAGAAAAAGAAGGGCGGAGTCAAGGGAGACATGATCGAGGTGCTCAAGAAGCAAGATATAAAAAAAACAGCTGTAAACCATGAGCCACATGTCAATACACAGATTAAAATAAAAATGGGTTGAGAAGTTGAAAGAACCAGCGAGCAACGAGCCTGAGCAATAAGCCCAACAACCTGTAATTAATATAAGCCTTTGTGGGATTATTTGACCTTAAGTGACCGTGGGACTGCAGGTTTGATCTCAGGCCAGACAAGCCAGAAACTTCTGGCTACAATGAAGCACATCAATAAACCAGCACGGCATGATAACATTAATTGTTCAATAGTAGCTCTTTAAAATGATTTAAGACCTGGTCAACCAGAGGGACACCATGCTTAGTACAAGAAAATTTATTAATTGCTAAGTGCACATGAAGTCGCAGGTACTGGATGGGAATTTATATCCACCCTTTCACTAAATCAGCAGAATCCCTAATAACAATCTGAAAACATTTTTTCTTATACCTGCACATAAGGGTAGTCTTTATCCCTCATCAAGGAAACTTATCTTTGCAACAGATAGGCTTAGATTTACCAAATACTGTACCCACCCAAATCCCCAGTATTATAATTAAAAATTGTTAACATTACTGTTTCATGTCAATATAACTTGAGGCACTGTGAGTGAATTATTGGACATTTGTACATTTTTTATATAACATAGGAACATAAGGCTGGGATGTACTGTATTGTTGAAAGTGTGCTTCTCAATGGCCAAATTATAAACATTAGG
Organism: Sigmodon hispidus; assembly: GCA_004025045.1. Classification (NCBI taxonomy): domain Eukaryota; kingdom Metazoa; phylum Chordata; class Mammalia; order Rodentia; family Cricetidae; genus Sigmodon; species Sigmodon hispidus. The sequence goes on from PVIH01003741.1 coordinate 97,336, forward strand.
CCTTTTCCAGTTTTAACTGTTTGTTTTATGCTGGCCAAGGACTAAGTTACTATCCTCTCTCCCCACCTAAGTTTCTAACTGATGTTTCATCTCCCAGTAGAGCTGATAAAATTTTGACTAAAATATGTATTTTACCCTCCTCATAAACTTAAAGTTTCCTCTGTGCTGCGACAAAAATCTCAGCATTATCTACTACAAGTATGAACTTGGTGTTCTCATTATTTTACTTACAGAACATGGAAGCTGACCACCTCTAGGAAAATTGTAGCTCTGCCTATAGGTCTCTGCCTGGGTACATGTCCTCTACAGATTCTCTGCCTGTTTGTTACTAATATCTTCAGGAAATTTAACCTTACTGCTATAAACTTTTATAGGAATGTACACTGTTCCAACTTTCCTTTACAAAAGACGCAGGGTACATTTTAAAGAATTATTTATTGGTGTATGGGCACGAGTCTGTTAGATATGGAGAAAGGGATAAGGAATTTTCTTAAGGTGGGAAACAGCATAGCAAGAACCTGGAAACAACCTAGATGCCTCTCAACTGAAGAATGGATTAACAAATTGTTGTACATCTACATAATGGAGTATTACTCGGCAGTAAGAAAAAAAATGATATCCTAAAATTCACAGCAAATGGATAGATTTGGAGAATATCCTCCTGAGTGAGGTATCACAAACCCAGAACGATAAGCAGGGGATGTACTCACTCATTAGTGGACTTTAAACAAAAATACTTTGAACAAAGCATGCCCAAGCTGCAAACCAGAACCACTGAACAGCTTGGAATCTGAAACACCTTGGACTGGCACCTTGGAGCCCATTCCCTCCAGAGGAACACCTGACCCATTCTGGATGTTGGGGTGAGGAAAGAAGATTTGCCTGGAGTGGATGCTGAACTAAGCCACCTTGGGATCATGGGACTTCCTGCCCTTGCTAGGGAGGAGATACAGTGATGAGAAGAAGAGAGAGTGACTGGGGGAGTGGGAGTGGAAAGGGAGTTTGAACAAGGGGATATATGGATAAAAAATATGATTTTATTCATAATAAAAAATGTAAAACAAGAATAACAATACAGGTTGAGTTAAGTGAGTGGCTTACAGAACTTAGAGAAAATAAGTAAGAATAAAAATTACTCTATGATAAACTGAGTTTTTAAAAAAAAGGACAAGGTGTTTGAAGAAAGTTACTGCATGACTTTGAGAAAAGTCTATGTGAGCCACATATATGCTCAAGGCTTCTGCAGAAGCCAGCAGAGGGCAGCAGATTTCTGGTAACTGAAATTACAAGCGTTTGTGAGCTGACAAATGGGCACAAGAAATGAATCAACTTCTTTAAACGAGCAGTGAGCACTCTTAACCACAGAGACAAAGTCAGAGATATGTTTTATGAAAAGTTAGAGGAAATGAAAACTAAGTCTATGTTTGTTTTTTGGGGAAGATAATACTCTGGAAGATAACAGAGATTGGGTTTGGGATTTCATTGTTAACAGCAAGTGTAAAATCAAGGCTGATAGGTAGGCCTTACTTTGTAATGAATTTGCATGATCCACTTGACATCATCATCTGTACATGAATTTTATGGGTTTTGAGCCTAATTTATTGATTTCAATATTCATATTTCAATTATGAAAAATTGAAAGCATAATCACCTGTATATATTGTTATATGTTTATTTCTAAAGGACTGCCATGATTTTGTTGATATGCCTCTAGACATTTAGAAATTTGGTGTAATATGAGTTTCCATTAGCTTTTAGGGTCTGGTTTTCTTGATTAGATTTATTATTATGTCATTTATAAGTAACATACTGTTTAACCAAGGAATTATTACAAATACTGAGGACTAACAAACAAAGGTAATTGTGGTAAGTATTTAGTTAATATCTTCATTTCTGAACATCATTTGGCAGTTTTTAAAATTCAAAACACCTTTATTTACTTTTAACAAATGAACTGATTTGAACGAATAAAATATTTGAAAAGAAGAAAACACAAGAATTTGCAAGCCAAACAGCTATAGCTTTAGATTCTATTAATAGTTCTTAAACTGTTTGAATATATTTCCTTTTTTTGGTTTTTCAAGACAGGTCTTTTTATGTGTGAGTGTGTGTGACCCTGGCTGTCCTGGAATTTGCTCTGTAGACTAGGCTGGCCTCAAACTCACAGAAATCCAGAGTGGCATATGCTTCTTCCTGAGAGCTGAGATAAAAGTTGCATGCCACCACTTCCTGGCCTGAATATATTTTCCTTAACATTGTTAAAAATGCTTATAAATTTTGTCTTTCTGGCTCTTGGGTATTAAGTGGAAGTTCTCTTAAGAACAACTTTACAATGTGAGTTTGCTTCTAACTGTTCTAAAGTTTTCAGCTGTGATGTTAGTTCTCTAGTGTGGGATTTCTCTAGGCTTTTTATATAGGCATCTAGTGCTATGAATTTTCCTCTTAAGACTGCTTTCATTGTGTCTCACAAGTTTGGGTACATTGTGGATTCATTTTCATTAAATTATAGGAAGACTTTGATTTTTTTCTTAATTTCTTCCTTGACCCAGAGGTGATTCAACTGAGTGATGTTTAGTTTCCATGAGTTAGTAGGATTTCTGTGATTTTTGATGTTGTTGAGCTCTAACTTTAGGCCCTGGTAGTCCTATATGATACAAGAAATTATTTCCATTTTTTTGTATCTGTTGATATTTGCTTTATGACCAATTATGTGGTCAATTTTGGAGAAAGTTCCATGAGGAGCTGAGAAACATGTATATTCCTTTGCGTTTGGGTGGAAGCTTCTGTAGATATCTATTAAGTTCATTTGCATCATAACCTTTGTTAGACTCCTTATTTCTCTGTTGAGTCTCTGTCTGGCTGACCTATCCAGGGGTGAAAGTGGGGTATTGAAGTCTTCTACTATTAGGGTTTGAGAATTGATGTGGGATTTGAGCTTTAGCAGTGTTTCTTTTACATAAGTAGGTGCCCTTATATTAGGGGCATAAATATTCATGATTGAAATCTCCTCTTGACCAATTTGTCCTGCGATGAATAAGTAATGTCCATCTTGGTCACTTTTAATTGATTTTAGTTTAAAGTCTGATTTGTTCAATATTAGGATGGCAACCCCCGCTTGTTTCTTAGGGCCATTTGAATGGAAAATCTTTTTCCAACCTTTTACTCTGAGCCTGTGTCTGTCTTTGTGGTTGAGGTGTGTTTCTTGTATGCAGCAGAAGGATGGCTTCTGTTTTTGTATCCATCTTGTTAGTGTGTGTCTTTTTTATAGGTGAGTTGAGTCCATTTATATTACGGGATATTAGTGACTACTGATAGATATTTCCTGTTATTTTTGGTGGTAACTGGTTTGTATTTCCTTTCTCTGGGTTTTTCTTTTGTGGGATTATTGAATGTTTGTGGTTTCATGGAAGTATCTGGGATCCTAAGACTGGAGTTTTCCCTCTAATGCTTTCTGGAGGGCTGGATTGGTAGAAAGGTATTGTTTCAGTCTGACTTTGAAAACACACATAATGACAAAACACAAATTTGCCTTTATTAAAATCTCCAAGAATCACTATGCACTCCAATTGCTTTTCCATTGAACAGGAATATTTTTACTATTTATTTGCTGTTAGAAATATTGATAACAAGCTCCTGTAAGTTCCTCAGGATGTAATGGTACTGGTTCTTTGTACAAACCTTTTCTGTGTAATACAGACACTGTCTGTGATAGGGCATTATGTGTACAACAGCAGCACACCATTTTGCCCATCTTCATAAAATCTATGATCTACAGCTTCATGAGTTTTATTTCAAGTTAGATTTTAACTTTGAATAATACTTACCACTATTGTTGATGTGCATTTCACTTTCTTCATGTTTACTAAGAATATGTGACCAGTGCTGCCCATCTTTGCACCCATTCTCATTTTTCAGTTGGTTCTTCCCTCCTCCAAAGAGTCTACAATGTAGGCAAAACACTGAGTCTTTGGAGGGGGAATAGAGTAGCCAGGATCTGGTGGTCTTCTCACTGCTTGAAAGAATCCATATGTAGTATGTTTCTGAAAACTTCCTAACTGTTTTTGTCTTCTGGAAAATTAAAATTCCTTATTTGTGGTGGATCATTTTTCATAAGAATGTCACGTTGTTTCATATTCAAAATTCGGGGCCATAAATCTGGATCTGAAGACAGTTCAACTGAAATGCCAGAATCCTCTGAACCTTCGTCTCCCAGCTGCTCTTGAAATGTATCAAGTACTGCTGTCACAGGAGGTGAAGTCACCTCAGATGATGTAATTATGATACATTCCTCTGCAACTTTTATTACCTCTGAAATCTTTTCCTTTTTTGCTGGTATTTCTCCTATTTTTTCTGAAAGTGTACTTAAATCAAAATTGTTTTTTTATTTTCTTCTCTAGTAGTATTTCTCTTTCTGTTTTGTAAAAGTGAAAATTTTTATTTTGTTTCCATTATCTCTTGATATTCACTGGCACAATGCTGGCAGTAGAAGCTCTTTTGCTGACCTGTAATCAGGACCTTGTGTCCAGTATTTTTGAGCCATTATTTGCCATGCTGTTCAAAGCAGATCATTATTAGACCATTAGTCAATCTGTATTCATTAAAGCAGTTGTTACTACACAGTTTATGTGTTACATTGTTAACAGTGATCTCATGGCGAACCTCTCCTAAATTATTATACATTATATATCTTGACGTAGTAAAAGCTTCTTTTCTATGATTCTGAAAGTATTCACGAGAAGACAGAGATGCCCCCACTGAATTCTGAGAAGGCCTTGCTTGACTCCACTACAGTACTGGTTGCTGTCTTCACAGAAGAATCTTTTTTATATGCTGTATTCCATGTCTTTCAAGTGCATTTGTGAGAGAAAGAAGAAAGGCAGATGGTTGAACAAAGGTGAGCTGATCCTTCTCGTTAATAAGCTGTCTGCCCCTTTTCCAGTGGATTTCTGTGTAGTGAAATGTTCTCTGTATACTGTAAATAAAGGAGCTCTTTTGGCCTAAGTGCAGCACCGTAGAAGTGTGTGGAGAATCAAAGGAGAGACAGGTAGAAGGAGGGTGAGGTTAACCAGTCTCCATCTGACCCCCAAAGAAGAAACATGTAATGAATCCAGGTGAGCTGTGGGCCGGGACACATGGCGGATAGATTAAAAGAAATGGGTGGAATTAATATGAAAGAGCTAGCTAGTTATGTGCATGAGACATGAGCCAAACAGTATGAAGTTAATATAAGTGTCTGATTAATTTCTTTGGGGGACAAAAGCCACCGTGGGCCAGGAGGCCAGGTACGAACCTCTGGCCCAAACGGGCTAGGAAAACTTGTTACAACATTTCTACACTTTGCACAAGTTATTTTAGGATGGTTAGTAAAATGTTGGTTTGCAGGCTGAAGATTCTGTTTAGGAGGTGAAGCTACTGGTGATAAGGAATCCATCCCTTGTTGTTTCTGGTAACAAGGAAATGATTCTGGCTGTGAGATCCAAGAATCAGGGTTGTGATAGGCTGCAAATCTCCCATTGGGAAGTGCGTCTGCTACATCCATCCTACTAGAATTAAAAGGTCCTACTGGTCTTGGTCTTACTTCTTGGTAGACTGGAACTGAAGAAATCCAAATTTTTGATACTATTTTTGTTTCCACTAGGTCTCCATTCAGTAAATTTGGTAGAATTTTCCTCCTCTTCTCCATTTATTTCTGTGTCCCCTTCATCATCAATAACAATCATTTCACGTATACTTCCCTTCTTAGAAGTCAAATCTTTTAAAGGAGGAGAAATTATGGAACAATTCCCTTGTGGATTTTCATTATTTAAAGGTGCAAATACAGAGTTTCTTTCCTCAGCTATAGCTGGAGCACAAACTGGAGGCTTTATTAATTCAACAAACACAACATCATCATCATCATCACCATCACCATCATCTTCTACAGGTGAGCTATTAGATGCATTGACTCAAGATCTAGCTGGATCACCAAAGGAATCCACTTCGGTGAGATGAGCTGCCACAGCCCAGTTTCCTAGGAAAGCGTGAGTCTATACAGGCAACTAATGTTCCCACTCAATATTTATTCACACCAAAGAATAATTAAGATGTTTTCCTTATTTCTGCCAAATGCTTCACCAGATTGACTTGAAGGTCCCCGTTCTGGCTGCAGCTCCATGGAACGAACCTCCCCACCCCCGACCCACCACCTTCAGTGACACACACAACTCCACTCAGTCCAGTTCATCATTTGGCATTTCTAAGCATTTATTTTTAGTCTCATAGCCCCAACAAGACTTGATTAATAAAAAAGAAAGACAGCAAATTATATAACATGCCACCAATTTAATTGATGTTTTTCACAAAGATGATCATTTACTAAAACTGTCATAATTAAGACTAGAAAGCTTGAGAAAAAATTATCTATATCTTTATCTATATAAAGAAAAGTCATTATGAATGACTATAAATCAGTGATAAAAATTAAAAAGTTTTTGATGTTAAAAGCAATGCAATACTGGAAAAATTATAAGAAAGAAAGGACTCTAAAACTAAAATAAGATATCGTTTTTTCACACATCATATTATTAACACTGTTTTAAGCTATCTTTGGACCTAGCATGCCTCCTTGACTCTATGTGTCATAGCCTTTCTGTGTAGCTTAGAATTTAAATGAGAACATGAAGTCTTTAGGACATAAGACCTTGTGGGAGAGGAGAGCATAGCGGAGGGCCAGACTTTCTTTCTTTCCATGATAATTACGTGAATAATTTTTCTCAGGCCATCCCAGTGATACTGCAAAATCATATGCCCAAAAGCAATAGAGTCAGTTATGATGGCTTAAACATCCAAAACTAGGAGCCAAAATAACTCCTCTTTGGAAGTTGAATATCATGCATATTATCTATCAGGAAAACAAGCAGTACTTCTGGTAACTATATATATTCCCATATAATTTCTCCTCCTTTCATATTGCCTTTGATGGCTATTTTTGGTTGCCAACTCGACTAAAACTGGAATAAACAATAACCCAGAAATGGAGAGAACACCTATGAAATATCATTTTTTTGCTTGGTTTGAAATGGGTGAATCTGCTTCTAGTCGAGACCTTTGAGATAGTAAAACACAAGGCTCTGATATAGACCACATTTTCTGCTGGAAGGCTATATAAGGACATGGTAGAAGCAAACTTGTTCTTTGCCTGCATTCTATTCCCTTGCTAGTATGTCCATTTCTTCAGTGGCATTAACGTCTATTTCTTCTCTGAAGACCAGCTGAGACATCCAGCCTTATAAACTGACTTTTGTTTCTTGGACTTTCTGTTCATACCTAGCTATTTTTAGATTATCTTGAAGACAGCCATTAGGTCATTCTAATAAATCCCTCATATTTATTCATTCTATGAGTTCTGTTTCTCTAGAAATCCCTAACTAATACACAGAGTCAAGTTCATAACAAATTAAGCTCCTCAAATTTTCTCAATTGACTGGGACCACGATGGCTGCTAATGGGTGACAAAATGAAGTGATATATGTCCTCTGGAACAGACATTTAAAATTTACCCTATAAATTTACCTTCTATAAATAGAGCTTCTATAAAACTTCTTCTATAGCAGCTTTCAAGAAAATCAGTTCTATATAGTTTGGTAACACAGAAGGAGAAATTTGGTAGTAGGTGAATATAATTTGTAGTTATTTGTTTTATGACAATGTAACATCAGTGAAAATGATAATTTTATTAATACTCAAAGTAGGTTTCTGTAGGTTTCTATGCAAAGAAACAGGCACCAACAATTGATGTGAGTATAAACAGAATTATTTGGGAGCAGGGATTCATATAAAATCTTAAATTTATATGGAAATTTAAATTCTGCCTACCAATTTACCAATAATGTAGTATTTATGAGTCTATATAATGGATAGACTTATCAGGAAAGGTAAAAGATGTTCCTTGCAGACATTTTTAGACTAATGGGTTAAAATGGTCTAAGCAATTATGAGTAAGTAATGTGGCTTTACTAATAATGAAGTCTAAAGAGTGAGGAGTTCACCTCTTGATAATCATCCTCACCATGACTGACTGTGCAGATAAGGCATGCAATGACAACAGCACCTTCTAACAAGGCAGCTTGGGAGAGAGTGGCCCCAGAGACTCCCATGTTTGCTTGGTACTTGTTTACCGAGACTATTTGTGAGGTATTGTATTTCTGTAAATAATGATGTATTTTCTTGAACATTTTATTGTTTGATAAGATTTAATTTCTTCTTTATTGTTTAAATTATAGACTTAGTATACTTAAAATACGTGATGACTTGAGCGAAACTTTAGGGAATGTGATTTTCCCACGTTATTTGATCAGGGACTTGTATCAGCTACTCTCATTTTTTTTTTTAAATAAAGAAATATTATCTGTGTATGGTTTATGGAACTGGTATTAAATCATGTAATTGACATTAACATTTATTCCTAGTAAGCTTGTTATGGAAATAATATATTCAGAAATACTGAGTGTTGAGTAATGTTTTACAAATGAAAATAATAAATTTTACATTAGTTCTAACTTTTAAATTTTTTAAAAATAAAAAATCAAACGTTTAGCATATTTGAAGAGAGAATACTGGAGGAAAATTACTCTTTTTATGTACTTGTTCTATAGTATAAGATACATAAACACACAAAACTAGTCAGCAGTTTTCAATTCATTATATGAAGCTATTTAATACAAGAAGAAAAAAGATTTCTAGAGCAAATATACTGATGTAATGGACTAAATATAAATGGAGCAGCACAGGATGTAGATGATGTGGTATAAGAAGTGCCTCAATAGACATAAGTTCAAAGAGCTTATGGAGATGTGTGTGTGTGTGTGTGTGTGTGTGTGTGTGTGTGTGAGAGAGAGAGAGAGAGAGAGAGAGAGAGAGAGAGACAGAGAGACAGAGAGACAGAGAGACAGAGAGACAGAGAGAGGGGGGGGAATTGATCAGTGTGATGGTTGTCTCTAGTTGTTAGATATATATGACAACAGACAGTAACCTGGCCTTGTACAGCTCATGACAGATAATTTAAGCAGATATGATTTCTATCCTAATATATATGTAATTCAAGTAATTGTTTTGTCTGACAAATAGAAAACAAAGTTAGCAGTGACATGCTGCCCTTGCTTTGCTCAAGAACAATCTGCCTGAGGCTATTTTCAGTGATTATGTGCTCCTCTTTTGCTGGTTTGGTTCATGATTCTGTCTTGGGAATGAGTTATTAAACATGGATTTAATACACAGCCACACTGTGTCAGTGTGTGGGCTGAGAGCAAGCAGCATAACACAACTGTGATCTGCCAGGCAGATTCAGTGGGAGGTCAGCTGCTAGGGGCTAGAAATATATAAGTTTAAGGAGAGGGATTGGGAGAAAACAATCTTTCTATTGTTTCTATGAGGAATAACTCAGATTTAGTTTTAAATGCTACATGCAAATTTAAGAGGAAACAAATTTCTTGAATAGAAATGCATCTCTAAGAAATAAAGGCAGAGAATTTAACATGAAATAGAGGAGATACTTTTCATTTTAGAGGGAGTGGATGTTAAACCCTTGCAAATATCTTGAAGTGAGTACTCATACCCTAGGTATTCATGCTCTCTTTCTCATTCTCAGACACTGGTTATTTTCCATAAAGTTTTAACTTAAGTTCTTGAAAGTGTAAGTTTATGAAATGATATAATTTTCTGTTCTTTCCTAAAGGGTGACAGAATTTTCTTTTTTTTTATTTCCCCACACTAATATTAAATTTTTTCATCCTCATATTCTGAAACCTGAATAATTTATGTCTGACAACATTCTAATAATATCTCTGTGAAACTTTATATGTATTTTTGAGTGGTAGCTAGTATGTAAACAAATCCCAAAGGATGAAGATACTTTTTAATAAGTACTAATAACATTTGTGTGAATCATAAATTATCCAAAGTTCTGGGTAGGAGATATAGAATCCTAAAAATATATGTCTTCATAAGTGAACAAAATCAAGTATGCAGTATTAATAGGAATTTTGAAACAGGCTCAGATTCTTAGCAAAATATGTGCAGGTAAGGGAGAGGGTTTGAAGAAAGGGAAACATGGACAGGAGGAATATACAAAAAGAGAAGTGTTTTAAAAAACCAGGAGCAGTACAACAGTGAAAGTTCAAAGAAGGTCCAAGAATAGAACAATCAAACCAGCTACATAGAGGTTCTTGGATCCCCAGGTATCACACAGTGGAGATGAGGCCTTATGCCAGTGGCTGAGAGGAGAAAGGGAAGTTTTTACACAATCCAGAGAGTTAGTGTTAGAAAAGTTTTTTAAATGTTATCTGTGTGTTTGCTTGCTAAGGAACTTTATGTATATAATTGAATATGTGTGCATCCACAGCTTACATGGGAAGGCTTAGCAGAGCAAAGACTTGAAGGTTGTTTGTCACAGTCCATATTTTTTGAGACAGAATGTTTTTTGTTTTTGATGTTACTGTGCAGTGTAGGCTATTTGGTCTTTGGGTTTCCAGTCTCCATTTCCCATTTTCCCATAGGAGCACTGGGTTAACAGATTCTCATGTTCCCATGTCTAGCTTTTATGTAGTTTTTGAAGATTTGAAGTAAGGTTCACACACTTGCAGACACACACACACACACACATATAAATATATATATAAATATATATATATATATATATATATTTATACACCTCTGAGCTATCACTCTAGTCCCAAAGTTTAACAGTGGAGAAATTAAATCATTGTAAATGAACACATACTAATTCATAGACACATTGGACAATGTGGAAATCTATTTGGAATGATTTTTTCTCTATGAAATTTGAAGCAAAACCTTTGTAGAAAAGAGGTAATGTGAGACTGTTTAGAAAAGGAATTAGTCATTCTGAAGTACAAAGGGTGGACTGACCAGGACAATATGTAGAAAGAACATTACCTATTGCAAAGATTCAGTTACTGGGGTATCAGAAAGATCAGCTGAATGGGGTAGAGGTGTTCATGGGATCAATGTACTGTTAGATGAAATTCACTGAGCATTCTCTACAGGAAATTAGAGATTATGTTTAGAGAATAGGAACTGTGCTGTACTCAGTTATGAAAAGTACAAAGAATTTGGAGCTGATGTTTAAACAGATTGTAAAATCACCTAGAATGATATGAATATTGATGGAGAGAAATATTATAGTGTTAGGTGGAGAGAGAGAGAGAGAGAGAGAGAGAGAGAGAGAGAGAGAATGAATGAGAGACTCATACAAGAGGGATATGGGTGTTGTTCCCTACTGTTCTGAATTTCAAAGACTTGTGGTTTTTTTTTTTTTTGGTTTTTTTTTTTGAGAAGCAGGATTTTAAAACGTTCTTAACTTGAATCAAAATTAGATTTTTCAAGTAGGAAACTATAACAATACATTCTTAGGATTTTACTTTTCCTCTCAGTAAGTAGAAAATATTGTCTGTATCCTAAGTTATTTTAGAAATAAAGTAAATGAAAGGGATGCAATGCCTAATACACCATGGCTGTTCAGTAAGTTGGTTCTTTTTGTAGTAAGACGATCAAGGGAGGAAACTATTGTGTTCAAACCTAATAGGACTACAGGACCCCAGGAAGAAGTCTGATTTCTGAAACACCGTAAGATTAAAGAAGTAGCCAGGGAGTGCCTTCAGGATGTAGAATAGCCTAGTGCCATGTCATCACACCTCATTATGGTAGATTCTGTAGAATTATTTTATAGCCAGCAAGGTTCAGTGGCAGGTTCTGCAATAGTGTCTGGAGAGTAGTTCTATACTGCACTGTTAAAAAGGAAGATAAAAATTTAAAACTTTCCATCAGTATCTGCAATGACCTGCTTTATTAAATGTTAAAATTTTAACATTATCTTCAGAAATTATAACTGTTATTTAAGCATCTCTTCTTTCTCAGTTTGATCTGTTCTATAGTTGATGGATATATCAGCATACACTATCCTGAGCATTTACTGTATCCATGGGCCTGATAGGTCTAACAGAGTGGGAGTTCAGAAAAATAGCAATAGGAACACTTTACTTTTGCCAAATACTGTGCATTCATTTAAACTCACCTAAAAAAAATCAAGAAAAGCAAGTTATAATTAACTTATGTATCTAATTTAACTATGGGTATAAAAGGAAAAATATTGAATAACCCAGAATCATTTAGTAATGTGAAAAATCTGTTTTAAGCATGCACTTAAGTTTGTAGCTTTAGCTTTTTGTCAGTTTGTCATGTTGTTTTAAACTGCTTCTTTCTGCCACAAATTAGCTGCCTTTATGAATCTGTTGTAAGAGAACTTATAACACGAAATATAACATATAGAGCTTTGTAAAGAATCAATAAATGAGTCAGCTCTTAAAGAAATGCACTAAGGGAAACTTATTGAGACAAGAGGAAAATATCACATAAAAGTAGAAAATGATAAAGATTTGCAAATAGGATATATAATAAAAGCAGGTACTAATACAGTTCAAAAAATTCCTTATCTTCCATATGTGAGACACATTAGTATTTTATCTTGCAGATCTTTTTAGTGTTTTTATGAAAAATATAATGGTAGTCTAAGCCACAAACAATTTACACTTCCTCTTAAGGCTGTATATCCTGTGAATTTGGATACTAAGTAAATGAATTGAAATAAAAGGAACCAAAAGCAGGTGATATGAAAACCAAAAAGCAATGAAGGAGCATATGAAAGACATTATGAATGTTTGCATAAATTGACAATCCATAGAGTTTTCAGATCTTTCAGAGGTCAGCACAAATAAAATATTTTATAAGGGATAGTTTTCCCCTTGATGAAATGTTGCCTTAAGTGTACAAGCTGATCTAATAAGGTTTATTTCACTATAGCAAATCATTAAATATTTCCAGTTGTGAGTTTTGGGAACTAATAGTTGAAACCATGGATTGATTGTGTTATTATTAATCTGTTACTAGTGGAATCACAAGGATATACATGGATAAAGATATGACTATATTCATAATAAATAAAAAACAATAAATAAAATAAAACAAAATTTTGTCAAACAGAAAAAACCTTAGTTATGATTTATTTTTAGTTTACTTATATTTTTATCATTTGAATGCAAATCTGCTCTCTCCTCCTACACCTTTTAACATTTTTCACACTTTAGTTTTTGTAATGACAATTTCACTGTGCGATGAATCAACATGAAAATTAAAGAAATGTCATTGCTATTCAAGTGCAATGAGATTTTCTTTTAATGCAGATGAGTCAATAATAGTTAAAAATACCAGAGAGTATTATCTATTATTCTATTATCATCAGTTGCCTTCAAAGCAGTAAGACAATAACGAAGCAGTGTATATTAGTGTCCACTCAGATCCATGATTCACATCCAAAAATGGAAATCAAAACTTAGACAAAATATAAAGTATAACTTTCCCACACTTAAGCAGAATTTGATATCTTAACTAAAATGCCTAAGTGCAAGCCTTGTCAAACATTCTTTAACTTCTGCATAAACACTGCGATATAGTAAAATTAAACAGACAGACTGAAGAGAATTCAAAGGGCAAACAAGAGTTAACAATGTTAAAAACAGATCTGATAGAGTCTGGTATTAGTGATATTGGCAGCAGAACTTTGTAGTTTCCCAGTTCTCATGTTAAAATGCACAAAGTATCAGGAGAACAAAACATGTAGGCATGTGGGAATAACTGCAATAAATCTAAGTGACAAGATAACTTTCCAATGTTGGTGTGAAGCAGAACCTCACTAGTAATGGTTGTATTTTGAACATCTGCTGAAAAGAAAGTAAAGAGAAATAACGAGGTATCTGGCAGGCTTAAGAAGAGGAGAGCCCCAGATACAGAATGTGGATTTGTCCCCTAGAGAATCTCACCTAATGATCCAATTTTAGAAGAACTGCCAAGTGGGCCCCGTGCAGTTGTAGTTTAATTTGTGTGTTATAGTAAGATCTATGGGGATAGCTGGAGTCCAGGGGCAATAAACTTTCATAACAGGACTTCCAGGCATAGGTTTCAGATCAGGACATGCCCACAGAGGAGCCGTGAGGGAGACAGTGTAGAGCAGTTTATGGAGCTAGGGAAACTCAGAAAGCAACATTTCATGCTTTGAACTGTACAGATATAGAGACTATATAAAGCAAGGAAATCCACACAAAGTTCAGAAACATAAACTTTGTATAAAATGTAAAATGTATAAAAATTAAGTATGTAACCAATTAAAGTATTTTCAATAATGAAGTATTAAACAAGATATAACATTTAATTATAAATGTAAACTTTAAACAACATTTTAGAATTAGCCAGGGGCTATGAAAAATGTCATAAAATAAGAAGGAATAAATTATTGTTGAAAAACTGAAGATGTAGTTGGTAATAAAAACATCACAGAAACAGTAGAAGAAACACAAGGTAAAGTCTTTCTACCTAGACAAAACCCAAGAACTTTAAAATAATGAAAATTATATTAATGATTTTAGAAAATTGGTAAATGCTTTTTAAAAAGCATATAAGTTCAAAGATACAAATAAATTTTATCTCTGAAGGTAAAAAAACAAGATAACCACAATAATAAATATTACAAGTGGTCATTAGGTTACAAAGGGCTTTTTCTGAAAGAGAAAGTAAGTCTGAAATACAGGATTAAGTGGAACACTAATGACAAAACTTATTACACAAAATGACCAGAATTGAAAGAAAAATTCAATAAGCATCTTCTATGTATCTGGGTAAAAATATAAGTAATTCATAAATAAAATACAAATATAATAATATATTCTTCAACATTGCTTTATGATATTAAAACATATATATGTTCATTATACACATGTATATAGTTTTCCAATTTCCAATGGCATCAATGGAAACAAAAGTTTTATGGTTATAAATAAATAATGCTTATGAATATATAAAAGAACAGTCTAGGGCAATGAATATGAAGAACAGGACTACTAAGCATGAGTTTCCATTTTGTTACTATTAATAAATAGTAACTATGAATACTTTCTAATCTTATTTTCATTTAAAAGTAAAAACTAGATAATTTTATATAATAATATTGTATTTAGATTATTTTTATTTCGTCTTTACCCCACAATCTCTCTTGTGTTCTCCATAATCCCTCTCAAATTTGTGTCCTCTTCTTTTTGAAAGTTTGTGTGTGTGTGTGTGTGTGTGTGTGTGTTTGTGTGTATAAACACAGCCTGCTGAGTGTTGCTCATATGTACATATGTTAAAGCTGACTACTTGGGATCATCAGGGGATCATCCTTAGAGGAGATGATTCTTTCTCAGCATATAGCACTTCACTGATAGTAGGATCTTGTGACTTCATTGGTGGTAGGATCTTGTGAGATTTTCTTTATCCAAGCTTACATATCAGCTGAACTTATCATTGTCCAGGTCTTGTTTAGGCAACAATATTGGTGCAATTTCATGGGTGAAACTTTCATGTCATATATAAAAACATTATTTTATAGGAGAAGCTCTGGATTTTACAAATTTTTACTTTCATTTTTTGTCAGTCATTTTCACTTAGCTTCAGTTGTAGGCATTAAATTGTAGATGTTCCAGTTTCTAGGTGGAGTTTTTCTGTCCTGAGTGCCTGCTCCCAAATAATCAGCAGCCACTTTCCAAATAACTGACTCAGACACAAGATAAATTACAAATGTTTGACAGACAGCTCAGGCTTGTTGCTAGATACCTCTTACATTTAAATTAATCCTTATTTCTTATCTATAATTGGCCACATGGCTCATGTTTTGTTAACTCATTTTCTATATGTACTGCTTCCTTGGTGGCTGGGTGACATTTTCTCTTCTTCCCATTATTTACCTAGTTTTGTTTTCCCACCTATACTTTCGGCCTGGCTACATGTCAATCAGCTCTTTCTGGGTAACAAATCTTCACAGTGTACAAAAGGATTATTCCACAGCAACAGTTGGTTTTGATAACTCCACATTCACTTGCCCTCTGCTCTTTGAACAGTTGTTGCTTTCTCTAACAGTCTCCATCTCTTGCAAATGGAAAATATTTTTATGAGAAGTGTGAGCTGTATTTATCTGTGGCTTTAAGATTAGGAATTTATCATGCAATTTTGAATTTCAAATGGTTTAGGAATGTCACTTTAGTAGATTCCCCTCTAAGATCCAGGATCTCACCAATTGCATGTAGTTGTTTAGCTTTCCAATAGTGGGGCTGAATTCTCTCCTGCACAGTAAGTACAGTTAGGCAGTTGTTGGTAAGTGCCATTAGCACATACTTAGGAGTATCTTGACCTTTCTGTATAATCTATCAGAGGAGAAGCTTCATTTATAACACAAATGCCCATAGCCTCAAAACTGTAGCTAGTAGTTAGAAGAACATTTTAGATAGTTATCTGTAGACTTAAAAATGAATAAGGGGGAAGTGAAACACTGTAAAAATATGATAGCAATAACTGTGATAATGGAGACACAGAATAAAGAGGAGTTGAAAAAATGTAACAAGTCATTACTTTTATTAATCTAAATGGACAGTGTTAGGATGGCCATTCTGATTGTTTTCTATTTATTGCTATATTAAAATGACTTAATGCAAATAGGATGTTTTAATTATGTAACTCAGTGTGTGTGGGGAGGCATGTGTGTTTATGTAATATGACTGTGGTTTTGTGTGCATTAAAATGTGTGTTTATGTGTGTATAGAGGCCAGAGACTGAACCAATTGACTAGAATGTCTCTCTTGTGAGTCTCAGCTACTTCTTGTTTCTGTTGTTTCCTGACCCCTAACAATGGGCTTACAGATGTTTGCTGCTGTAGCTTTGCCTTTTTAATGTGGGCACCAGGTATCTTAACTCAGATTCTAATACCTGCCTGTTTGTCAAGCAATTACTTGACAGAAGTACCTTCTGGTCCTGTTTGTGTTCTTAGTAGGGATCCTTAGTGTGAGTACCAGTTAAAGAAAGGATATTACATGTGTTGTTAAAAATATTAATACATGTTGTAGTGCTAAATGAATTAGAAATATATCTCAAAGGTATACTAACATAATATTTTTATTATTATGTATTTTGAACCTATTCTAGCTCATTACTTTCCCTAACAACTCCTAGATCTGATCAGATTCATCTACCTGTCATTTTTAGATTTTTGTAAACTTGACACAATCTAGAACTATCTGGAAAGAGAAACCTCAACTGAGGAAAAATGCCTCTAACAGATTGCCTAGAGGTATATCTGCAGGGATTTTTTTTTTCCGATTAATGATTGATGTGAGAGGGTACAGCCTGGTGAAGGAATTTGGTCCTGAGTGAGATAAAAAAGTAGGCTGAGTAAGCCATGGAGAAAAAGCTAGTAAACCACATTGCTCTATGGTCTTTGCTTCAATTCCTTCCTTGAGCATCTTTAAGGATGGACTGTGATCAGAACCAGAAAGCCAGATTAACTTTTTTCTCCCCATGTTGCTTTTTTAATTATAACAATAACAAGAAACATTTGCTAGGACATGACTCACTTACCAGGAACACAACATTAAAAAAAAAAAAAGAATAACTTCACTATTCTCAGAAGCCATTATCTGTCAATAGCTCAGTTAGGGTTGGGGACTTGTGAGCATTGTATTCCTCAGTGCTAGAATCTTGATTGGCTTCATAGATTATTGTTTAAAGCTGTTCTTTGAAAAGACTTTGAAGTAACAGACTGACAGAGTTGTATTGAATGAAATTGTGAATTTTAAACATTTTTTCAGTTAAAAAATACACAAAAGTCTCTAATAATTCTTAGATAAGTATTTTTTTTTTCTGTTGCAAAACTGAATAGAAAAAGTACAAGATCATTTTGGTATATAAGACAATAAGGAAGGTATCAAAACCGACGAAGCCCATTTCAAATGGCAGGAGACATTATTAGCATGTGTTCAGTGGCCAAAGTTGAGACAATTTAATTTTCACTAGCGATAACAAATTGTCATGAATTGAAACACAAGATGCACTTAAATCAATGAGCTTTCAGTATGTATTATTTTGAGGGGATACTTGAAACTACATCATTAGTTTGATATATTGTTATATAAAGATCAAAATTAACAATTTAACCTTCTTTTCTCTAAATTACCAGTACTGCCATTTTACAGCTGATGTATAAGTTCAATATTGTAGAAGTAATGTGTCACTCTTTTAGAACTACTAATATAGTCACATACAGAGATTCTGAGAAACAATGACTGTTAACATCAATAAAACATGAAATAGTGAAGGCATACATGGTAGAAAGAACACATTGGAGATCTTCTTGCCAAAGAAATAGATCATACAAACATTTAATGCCATGAATATATTAACTTGCAAGAAATACGTAGAACAGAACATGCTAAGCTGACTCAGCAAAACAAAAAACAATGTTAATAATGGAGATGGAATGTGCTGTGGGACTATGCTCTTGTACTCTGTAGACATTTGTCACTGTAAATATTGGTTTAGTAAAACACTGATTGGCCAGAAGCTAGACAGACAGGAACTATAGGCAGCACAACCAGACAAGGAGAATTCTGGGAATAGGGAGAGCAGAGCAGAGGCCAGCTGTACACAGAGGAACCAAGATGAGAATGCTGCATTGAATAAAAGGTACCTAGCCATGTGGATAAATATAGATTAAAATAATGAAATATTTTAAGAATAAGAGTTAACAATTATTTTACCTGAGCCATAGGCCAAAAAAATTATAATTAATATAAACCTTTGTGTAATTATTTGGGACTGGCTGGGCAGGACAGAGAAACTTCTGACGGTAGGAGTGGAAGACAGGGCATTCTAGACATTGCAATCATTTTGTTTTTGTAAGCTTAAAATATCTCAAAAATAAAACTCCTTACTACTGTTTTCACGGCTAGGAAAAGTGTGCTTTGCAGAAGACAGAGTTTAGGGGTGGTGAAGAGGAGCAGGAAGGTGTAGTAAGAGGTGTCTGGCCTGTCTGGCCCCACCATTCAGACCTGCTAAGCCTATTGCTGCTCATCTGGACCAGCAATTTCAATGTCCCAAATTAAACACACAGATGCTTATATTATTTCATGCTGTTTGGCCTGTGGCTTAGGCATATTGCTAGCTAGCTTTTTCATTTTAATTCAACCCATTTCCATTAATCCGTCCTGCCATATGGCAAGTGGCTCACCTATGATTTCCTTATATCTTGATTCTTTGGCAGTTGCACGTGTTGATTCTGTTCTCCTTCTCCTGCCTTTGCTCTGATTTCCCTGCATACTCTACAATGCCTGTCATGGGACAAAACAGTTCCTTTATTTAAAGAATGATATTCACAGCACAGTGAAAGACATTCTCACATTAGGAAGGTTTTCTGGGAATTCCAGTGGAGTTTACTTTGTGACTACTGACTGGTGGTTACAGTCAAACTGACAGTGCAATAATGCCCAGTATGCATTTTTTTTGACTTTTAAAACTATTTTGTAATTTTTCTTTTATTAAAAATGGATTTTTTTCACTCAAAATATGTTTTGATTACAGTTTCTTCCCACATTACTTCACCCACTTCTTCACCTGTCCAGATCCACTTCCTTTCTGTCTCTCATAAAGACAATCAGGCTTATAAGAAATAATAATAAAATATAATATGGGAAAACAGGAACTAACACACTGCAATTGGACAAAATAAACAAACAGATGAAAAAGAGCTCATGAGAAGGCACAAAAAATTGGAGATCCACTTGTTCATATATATAGGAGTTTATAAAAACACTAAACTCAAAGCCATGATATATACACAAAGGACCTGGTGCATAACCTCTGCTTGATGCTTCCATCTCTGTGAGCTCATATAAGTTTGCTCATGTTGATTTAGAAAACCTTGTGTTCTCAGTGTATTCCACCCACTCTGGCATTTACATTCTTTCTTCCTCCTATTTGGCTGGCTTATCCCATTTAGGGCTTAGTGTTTTAAGATCTCTCACTCTTTATGTAATATCTGGCTGTGAGTCTCTATCTTTGTTCCCATCTGTTGTACAAAAAAGCTCTTCTGACAATGGCTGAGCAAGGTACTAATCTATGACTATAGCAGAATGTTATTAGTAACTATTACTATTTTTGTCCGAAGCAGAGGCAGTAGTAGTATTTGTTTTTTCTTACATCTCTGGGCTATCTAGTGTTAAGTTGTTGGTCCATTAAGCAGTATCTGATGGCCACTCTCTTCATCTCTAGTCAATATAGTAGTTGAAGTCTTAGATAGAGTAATACAACAATTAAAGGAGATCAAGAGGATATAAATCAGAAAGAAAGAAGTCAAAGTATCTTTATTTGAAGATGGAATGATAGTATGTATAATTAACCCTAAAAATGATTCTGAAAATACTCCCAAAGCTGATAAACAATTTCATCTAAGTAGATAATATAAATTACCTCATAGAAATTAGTAGCCCTCCTGTATAAAATGACAAAATAATTGAGAAGGAAATCAGGGAAATAAACATTTCACAATACCTTCAAGTAATATAAAACATCCTGAGGTAACACTGACCAAGCAAATAAAAGACTTATATGATAAAAACCTTAAGACAATAACAAAAGAATGTGAAGATATCAGAAAATGAAAAGATCTCCAATGCTCATGGATTAGTGGGATTCACAAAGTAAAAATATTTCTCATGTCAAAAGTAATCTACAGATCCCCATCAAAACTCCAGCACAATTCTTCACAAATCTTGAGAGGACAGTTTTCAGCTTCATATAAAAACCCAAAAAACCAAGGATAGCTCAATAAATTTTGAATAACAAGAGAAGTGAATGAAGTTTGGCTGTCTCTTATCTCAAATTGTACTACAGAGCAATGTGGCTTGATACCTTTTCTTAGAGCAGCATTTCAACTTCTTTCCTTTGCATCTGCTGGCATATCCTCTGGTGTATCTCTAGTATCTCTACTCTGCTCCTCCTATTTCCAGAGTTTTTTTAGTCTGACAGTCCCACTCACATGTCCTGTCTGCTTTTTGGCCATTCAGATTTTTATTAAACCAGTAGGAGGAACAAATTCCACTACATGTCCCATTTTTTTTCTTTTTTAAAATAAGAACCCTAAATCTAATTTTCTTTGTCTAGTTTTTTTTTTCACCATTATCTATAACAACTGTAATTAACACTGTAAAAAAAAAGACAAACATCCATAATTTATTTTTAGGCAATGTGGGTATAGTTCTCTAGGCTACTTCCTGCTGAATGGGGTCACTAGCAATCCCATGAGGACCCAAAGTAAAATTCAGGATTATGGACAATTCTTTAGTGAAGTAGTCTCTAAGGTTGGGTCATCTTAGCCAGTCTCCTTGAAGGTGTTTTGGATGCAGAGTTCAGGGGAAACTACAACAAAGATGCTCTGAAGTGCTGAATCATCTGGGCCATCTGTTTCCATTGGAGAATTTCAGGGTTTTTTTCCTCAATCAAACTTTATTTTCTTTAACAAGGAATAAATCCACAGCCTTTCATTTTCTGTGGAAAATAAAAAGAAAAACCTCTTCTCCAAAATAACATATCTTTTGATTTCAATTTTAAAGTCAACTTATTTATAAAATATATAGGTAGGATTAATTCAGCAGCATTTATAAGTAAATTTTTATTAGCAACTTTTACTACTTTATTTTTAGTCAAAAAAACTTAAAAACAGTAACACACAGTATCTAGATACAATTCATTTCCATCTTTATGTGGCTTATTATTTTTTTTTGTTCTATTTCCTTTTTAAGGACTCTATCCTTTCTCTTTTTTCTTTTATCTCTCAAGCCTGTGCATATATTTTAATACACTCTAAGGCATTTAGAGTTGTTTTTTTAATCTGTCTTTAGTGTATATCTTTTATTTCTTATCTTTTTCTGACCACACCTTTGTTTGGTCAGGGTGGCTGACTCCACCCAGATCCCCCTGTTTCTGATCACATCTTTAATCTGGTAAGGTGTAGCTAATAATTAAAGGCTGGCTGGCTCCACCAAGCTCCTAGTCTAGCTTCATAGAGTTTAGATTTTTAGCAGAGCTATGGGTAAAAGCAGCAATGACCACACTGGGAAATTTTAGGTCCATATAGTCACCAAGTAAAGCACTGCCATCTGCTTCTCATGAATTCCATTTAAGTATTTGGCAGCAGGGTCTCTTAAAAGACTCACAAGTGTTTTGCCAATAACACTGAGTCAGGAAACCTTTCTTTAAAATGCTGAACCTCTACTTGCCTCCAGAAAACAGAGCTTTCCCAAGAAAATGCTGCTACTAAGAAGCAATCCTTGACTCTGTTCCCTTTTTTTCTGTATAAACAGAAACTTTTAAATCCATCATATGTAGCTTTTTGCTTAAAAGGTTCCCAGAAACTGTCCTTGTTCCAGATAAAGCTGCATGAAGCAAACCAGCCATTTTACAATTCAAACATGTATACAACTCAGTCTCTGTACTGGGCCCACTTGAGAGGCACAATTTGGAAGCTGCTTTTAGATCCCCATTTCTGTGCTTTAGAACTCTTTTTAAGCTTTTTAAGTCTTCATGTGGGTGTATTTTACCCACATTGGTGAGCCATTTGTAGTAAGGACTTATTCTACCATGGAATTTAGGCATGTGTGTTTGGGCTGTATATGAAATTTACTTGAGCCACCCTGTGGAACCAAATGAGTAAGCAGCCTTCCTTTGTGGTTTATACTTCAGAATCTGTTGTGCCATCTCTTGATAATAAGTTATAATTTAAAAGCTAAAACAAAGTCTTCTTTCCCCTGTCACTCTGGTCATTGTGTTTATCTCACCAAGAGACACAAACTAGAATACATGGACTGATAGAATGTTATTCTGTGACCTTAAAATGACACAATTTGGACTTATTGTAGCATTTGTTAATGGTCATTTATTATTGCAGCTGGGCAACAATATCTATTTGTACGTTGGTGAGAGATTTTAATTCTTGGTGATTACAAGAAAATCAGTGATTCCTATTATGTTGTGTATTAGAATTGAAACAAAGCATCTGAGCAGTTTAATCCCCCTTTGATGGTAAATTGTACACAAAGACATACATCTATATTTACAGAAAAATATTGTGCTAAAATATTACTCAAGGTATGAATATCTTAAAAATATATGCAGATATATTTTCTATTAATGCATGTATATGTATGGAGGTAAATGCAAAATGTAAAGTGAAGAAAAAATATCAGCAGCCTAATAAGAGCTATTAAATGTGCATGTGTATTTAACTTCATCAGCACAACTGTTACATATCATATATACCTATATATCTGTATATTGACACACACACATATACAAACATACATACACACACACACACACACACACACACACACACACACACACACACCCTGATATTCTCACTCTTCCTGCTGTGTTGGCTCTTCTACTTTCTACTTTGCTTGATCCAACTGCTGAGTGATATATTTCTTTTCTGCACCTTAATGATCTGAGTACTAAATGTATAGATAGCACTGGAATTACTACCATTTTCTGCACACACCGCATATATTAGTGAATGCTTTGCATTATAAGTCTGTGCATATCCTGGATGACAGGTCAAAGGCCCATTTTATGAATAAAAAATTCAATTGTAACTAATTAATTAAATCTTTTCCATTATAGATGGCACAAAATATTAAAAGGTAACTTTCTCTGACTTGAGTATCCCAAAGGATAAATCTAGATGGAAATTATTAGTCACATAATATGTTTAGACATAGAAGTTGCTTATCTTTCCCCTCCATTAATTTGCTGATGTAGAAGCTCAGATGGTGTATTAACATTCTTTCATTAAGCTTGTTTAACTCTCAGGCTTTCAGAGTTCACATTTCATTAGGTTTCCCCCCCCCCCAAACTAGCCATTTTCTGTTCTATTGTTAGAACTTGTAATTGGTAGTAAAAGGCTGTCAGAAAGAGTGGGCTCGTACAACTGCTTCTAGGTAAGAACCCTAAGGATTGTCCTGTGAAGTCTAGCCCTCACATTTGATGTGTGTGCCAGTCCCACAGCTAGGACTTGTCAGCTGTGCGATACATACCTGGAGCATGCACTTTGAATCTTTACTTTGCTCTAGGGAAAAATGAGATGTTAAGTGTAATTCTGCAACTAGACTTTTTGAGAGAATGCAGTGAAGACTGGGACCCTTAAAAAACGTGGATCATCCAAACAAGCATGGAATCTTAACTAACATTCAAAAGTGGGAGTGTTTTAGGTGAACACCACAAATGGAATTTTTCCATACTTTAAGTGAAACCAAACATAGCTATTTAATAACAAAGGTTTAAATTTTTATATCTAAATATACAAGTTAATAGGAACATAGAGGTTTAAGTATTAATGTACACATAATGGACACTTGGATTCTCAGAAGGAAGTTGTATTTGTTTTAGTGAATTATGTTCCTTGTCAGTAAATGCTTCTGAAGGCAAAAGACATATCACAGGTCTAGAGAAGTGATTGTCAACTCCTTTGGGGGTCAAAAGACGCTTTGACAGATGTTTCCCAGCAGCATTGGAAAACACAAATATTTATGTTATGAGTCCTAACAGTAGTCAAATTACAGTTATATAGTAATGACAAAAAATTATTTCTATGGTTGTGGACCATCACAGAACTCTATTTAAGGCTAGCAGCATTAGGAATGTTGAGAGCTACTGTTCTGGAGGTTGCAAGTCCCAAACCAAATGTTATAAAGACATATTCTTGAATCCCACAGATAGATTTCATACTTGGTTTTTGCTAACTGGTTGGTACCTACAGTCTGTTATGTCCCTTGGCTTGTGGTTTTGTTTCTGCCTTTGGAATTGTATTTATTTGTGGGAATTCCCCTTTGCTCTCACAGTCAGTTGGCCATCAGTCCACAAGGAAAACGGGGGCAGAAGATGACAGAGATCATTGTATGGTCAATATTATGATGGACAGACTTCAGTGATTCAGCTCCACTTTATTCCAGGGTATAGAAACTATATAGGACTGGGGAGTCTGGGGACAAACCCTAATTTGTATTAAGTGCACTAAGGCTGTTAGCACAAGTCTTAGTTATCTTATTTGCAGGAGTGGAGGCTTCTAATATTGATTTGTGCCTAACTTCAAGTTAAAGATAAATCAGGCTTCTGGCTTTGAGACAGCTTTCAGATAAGGTCACTTCTCCACACCCAGGAGCATTCTCCAGATAAGGGCAGATTGAAAGCAGGAAGTTTCTCTGGGGAAGGAGAGAGTTTCATGACCTTGAGCTTTGGAGAAAAGCTGCTAACCCAGGATATAGACTGCAATCTTTGACTAGCCAGCATGGCTTCCCAACATTTGTTCTTTGGTATCTTGTGGATCTACTATATTTACTGGGACAATGTGACACTGGTTAAGAGTCTATCAAAATTAGTGTGACTTCATTTCAGCTAATAATTTCTGCAACCTCCCTGTCTCAGACACTTACATTCAGAATTACTGAGGATTAGAATATTTGAAGACACAGTTTAACTTATAACAATGACAATTTTCTTTTGTGGTCACAGCCCCAAATTTGCATGTATGTAGATATTATGGCCCCTACAGCAAACATATGTGAACCACTCAGACTTGATTGGTGAATTCTATGGATCATCAGAAACCCTCATGTAGCCTAAGCTTCTCAAAGCTGCCATGTGCCATGTTATTCTTTAAATCTTATTTCCCTGGAAGTTCAAAAAAAATAAATAAATAAAAGGCAAGTGCTACACTTACAAATTGAAGATGAACCATAGAACTGTTAAAATTTCCAGATATGAAAATTACAATAGGCATTTTCTATTATGATTTTATGATTTAAATGTAAATTTCACATATAAAGGTTTTAATTTAAGCTTTAAAAAGTTTATCACTAAATTTATTCTTTTAGACCTAGATTGCATATTTTAACTTCACACTTTTCGGTTGTCAATTTTACCTTAAAAGGTACTGACCATTGTTTGGCATAAGTAAAGAGATTCAGCTTGAGTTCTCCATTAATTTCTTACTTAATTCTGTCAAGCCTCATTTAATCAGAGAATGCTTACTTTAACATAGGAAGTTTGGTCCTATGACTTCATTTATGTTTTGTGATTAGTTTCATTTTAATATGGGAGTGCCAAGGTTTCTGTAGATTTCGTAAAGAAAGCATCTACTCAGTTCCAAGAAGGACTGATGTAATTTCTTTCTTCCTCCTTCCTGGGCTGCATTCTTTAAAAAAAAAAAAAATTATCCCTAAATTTATGAAGTCACAGATAAATGTAAAGTTAATTCAGAAATTTACAAGTTTATTACTCCTGCATCTTTAGAAAATAGTTCACATGAAGTTCATAACATTCTTTTGATGTCAATATTCTCTCCCCTTTGGTGGGGTGTTTTCACACTATATTGTGAATAGTGTGTATTTCTGTATGTACATGTATGCATATGGAAGTGTGTAGCTGGAAACCTGAAGCTACCCAGGTAAACTTTGATGACATCAGGAAAGCAGGGCGGAGCAAGGCCTGGTCAGCTGCAAAGAACTCCGGAAAACAGGAGAGCAGTGTGTGGGGGGGGTGCTTTCTGGACCAGTGGCGTGGTTAGGAAGGACCGCTCAGTTTAGACCTCTTCTGCATGCTGCTTTTCCCCTTTTCCCCTCTGAACACCCTTTGTACTGTAAGTGGCTTTGGAATAATAAACATTAACTTAATATAGACGTAGCAGCAGGTTAAATTCCTTTACAGAAGTGGCTGTATCTGTGTGCATAAGGGTGTAGAGTCCAGATGTTGATGTTGGAAATTTTTTGTATCATCATTCCCCCTTTTTTTTGAAATGCTTTCTTAGTGGACTTACAAGCAAACCTCAGAGACTCTCATACTTGCAGCTCTGAATTTCAGGTGTGTACCTCCACATTCAGCTTTTTCTGTGGATGATGTGCATTTGAACTTAGTTCACTATTGCTGAGCCAGCATTTCACTGGCTGAGGAATTACATCAGAGTCAAATTGTCATTGTGTGTGTGGAGAGGCATGTTTTTGTGCATGTGAGTTTATATGTTTGTATTTCTTCTTGTCTTTGTTATCTTACTAACACATTTCTTCTAATGGATACTCACTAGCAAACTGACAGCCATTACCTGCCTAAATGCTTTTTATCCTTTAGTTGATTGTCCCAGGAATTTATATACTGCCCCTTTATGTCTTACTTTATTCTACAGAAGATTACTTTAGAGAGAATTATCCCTTTGCCTGAGGCAACACAATTTCTCTATTTTAAACAATAACACTTTTACTTGTTGAAAGAACTGACTACTGTTTGTGACTCAACTGTGATCCCAATGTCAGTGTCATCTTCTGTGAGGACATGGTAACCAAGCCAGAACAAGTTGAAATATTTGCAATACTTTGGAAAGAGAGTATAACAAAAACTGAGCCATTAAGGCATTTTCACACCAGTGTCTATGTTGCTTCCTTCTCTTTCTCTTTCTTTCCCTTATTCCTTTCCATCTAAATTCTGGTCCTCCTTCTTTGTCATATTAATATAGTTGTTAAATTAGTTCAGATAGCCTTAAATTTACCACCTCTTGTCTTGGCCTCTCAAGTGTCAATAATATAAGTGTGAATCTCCATTTTTTTTGGCTACTTGCTTTTCAGTTACCCAAAATATTTGAAAACAGTATTGAGTGAATTAAAAACATCTGTATACTCTCCTGCCAAAGACACAATTATTTTTTGTATTATTCATTTATTTCAAAACATACTTGGGGCTGGAGAGATGGCTGAGCAGTTAAGAGCACTGACCATTCTTCAGGAGGACCTGAGTTCGATTCCCAGCATCGACATGGGAGCTAACAACTGTCTGTAATTCCAAGATCTGACAGCCTTACACTGTTATACATGCAGGCAAGACGCCAGTTCACGTGAAAAATAGAAATAGTAACAAAACAAACAAACCACTCTTCTTCCTCTCTCATCTCTTCCCAGTTCTCCCCCAGCTTTTTCCCACCTCATTTATTCCCACCCTCATTCATTCATTCATTCCTCTGAGAGGGTAAGGACTCTCAAAGTGAGTTAATGCAGTCTGGCATATCTGGTTGAGTTAGGACTAAGCCCCTCCTCCAGTATCAAGGCTGAGTAAGGTGTTCCTCTGTACAGAATGGGCTCCAAGAAACCAGTTCTTGCACCAGGAAAAAGTTCTTGTCCCACGGCCAGAGGCCCCACAAACTGCCCACGCTATTTGACTGTCATCTATATTCAGAGGGTTTAGCTCAGTCCCATGTAGTTTCTCCAGCTTAATGAGCTCCCAATAGCTCAGGTCAGCTTTCTCTGTGGGTTTCCTCATCATCATCTTGACCCCTTTGCTTATATAATCCATCCTTACTCTCTTTGACTGGACTGGGAGTTTGGGCCAGAATTCTGTGCCTTTCTAAAGTTTCTGTCACTTAACTTTTCTTTTTCTTTATCATTTTTTCATTGTGTTTAATTCTTAGAAGTGGATAGCACAGTAGTAAATTCAGTGGAATTTTAGGAGACCAAATGCAGATGGATACTGGTTCCAAATAGTGTAATCATGCTCATAAAGGGAAACGTCATCCTGCTTTTATAACTTCTGACCACAAGGTGGCAGCATTGCTCCTTTTTCCTCCATAGAAACGGGATTTGGAGAATGATGTCATAGTTTGCCACTCTGAATACTCTGTAGACATATATAATTCTAGTCATATTATCTTCTACTGAGCTGGTTCTTGGCATATATCCATTAGTTCTCTTTGACTGCCTGTTGGCTTACTAAAAATCCTTAACACTTTCTCCTATGCAAAGACCAATATTTTTGTGATTAAGTTAAAATAAAAGTTAGAAATGAGTAGTGTCCATCAAAACCTTGTGAGTGATGATTTGTAATTCAGCTCACACTAATAACTTTCATATATAACAAAACCCACCAATGTTATTGAATCTGTAGTCTGGGAAATCAGAAGGCATTCTGTGATTACTAAGATTCCAGAATTCATTCTGGGCTCATGATTGTCTCCCCATACCTGTCTACCTGGCACTACACAGTTGCTTAAAGACTGAGACTACCCAAGGTCACAGTGTAAAACCTTGTTCTGAAAGCCAAATGAACAGCAACAATAGCAACAAAAGACGGCATCCTGCAACAGAAACTTCAAAATAGTGTTACAGATTTGTCTGTATTTTCTTGCTAGGGTGACATAACGAAGGAAATGCTTGAACAGCTTTGTCTATGACAGGAAGCAAACTGAACATCAGGATATCTGGGGGGGGGGAGTTCTACAGCATTTTTGATGACACTCACTCATTCACTGCCAACTTGTGTATTTGGCCTTTCATGCTGCCATTGGCTGACTCGATGATTCAGTGTCTAATTCAGTTATATGATTGTAACCGGATTCTATCGTATGCAGTTTTCTAGATGTGTGAGCTTCTGTATTGACTGAAACAAGCAATATTACTGTTTCCAATATTGTTACAATTTTACAGATCATTTGATTATAATCCCTCCTTTACTGGCATTGTGAAATGACACCTGACATTGATCCCGGCATCCATGTGCTTAAATACACATGCACATGGACATGTAGTCACACAAACAGATGAATATAATTATGGAATCAATAGAAAGAACAATAGCTAGCATCTTTATTCCTGTTTTACCTCAAACTTTTCCATGTTTATTGACATCTATGTCTCTTACAAAAGGGTGAGAATGAAAGTGTTAGGGTAGAGATGGTCATTTCTCTCTTGTTCATTGAATCTCCTTTGTTTCACTCAATTTGTTACATAACTTGTTCTAGTTTCAATTCTGTGGCTGTCATAAAATGCTCTGACAAAAGGCAATTTGGAGAGGAAGAAGTTGTTTGTCTCTTAATTCCAAGCATTCTATTGTTGCAGGAGTGTCAATTTTACAGAAACTTGAAGTAGTTAGTTACATCATAGCCAGACAGGTGCAAGAGTTCACACATGTTCACTGTCTCCTTGCATAATTTCCTCATCTGAATTTCTCCACTCATATAGTTAAGGTTCTGTTGGCCATGGAATAGTGCCACTTATAGTTGTTAGGGTCTTCACATAGGAACTATCTTAATAAGGCACTCAACTCACACACAGACATGGTCAAAGGTCTATCTAATGTAAAATATTCTCTATGAGATTTTCTTCCCAGGTGATATAATACTGTGTTAGCTTAGCAACTAAAGCTAGTGAACACAACAAATAAAAAGTATAGATTCAGAACTAGACACAATTTAGTTGATAAAAACATTTAGTTTTTCTTGTACATCAACACATTGATTATTTCTGCAATTTAGATGTAGATTCCATTATCTGAAGCCTTGTGATGTGAATGGATTACACCAGAAGTTATTATTCTCTTTTTAAAAGATGGAACTGTGGAGATGCATCTGTCCTGACATTAACCTCATTTATGTCCCTCAGGTTTGAGTCATAGTAGCTCACTGTGTGAGCAGTTGGCCTCATGTAGAGAACTCAAAGCTGTAAAGTGTAGTGGGGATTATGATACTTTGTAAGTATTTGTCCCTCCTACTTATTTAATAAAAAGCTGATTGGTCAGAAGGCAGACAGGAAGTGGGGACATGGCTACTAGACTAGGAAAGCTCAAGGAACATCTCAGAGCAGAGACACCAGAGAGAGAGAGATGCCTTAGACATGATAAAAAGACAGATACAGCTGACACAGAGGAAAGAAGCTGAAATGATGCTCTGAGAAAAGGTATAGAGCTGCATGGCTGAACAAGATGGGTTAATTTTAAAGCAACGGCTAGTTAGCAACATGCCTGGCCCCTAGATTGTTTGGCATAGTAATATTAAAAGCATCTGTGTGATTATTTGGGCCTAAGCAGCAGTGGAGTTGAGAGTGGGTCCAAACCTCTGGGCTAGACTGGAAGTACAGGACAGAAGCTACAGCCCAATTACTACAGTAAAGGGCCATTTCTATAGAACCAAATCATAGACATGCCCCTTCTGTTTTTATATATGTGTGTGTGTGTGTGTGTGTGTGTGTGTGTGTGTGTGTGTGTGTGTGTATGTTGTATGTTTTTATATTGAGCTCTTTTTTGGTCTCATAATTATTTTTCTTTAATATTTTATATAAGACAAAATAAAAGATAAGAAAATTTACAACTCTGTGTAGTATGCAAAGGACAAAGCATTTCATAAAAAAAATAATCTAATGTAAAGAGATAACCAGAATATATGCTAGAAAATATATAATTCCAAATAATTTAATTTAATGTTTGTTATTATTTTATCATCCTTAAGATTATTGGATTAACTA
The DNA here is from genome assembly GCA_004025045.1 of Sigmodon hispidus. Lineage (NCBI taxonomy): Eukaryota > Metazoa > Chordata > Mammalia > Rodentia > Cricetidae > Sigmodon > Sigmodon hispidus. The sequence continues at coordinate 128,571 of PVIH01003741.1, forward strand.
CTGGCAGAACAATACAACCCTTCTAAGAATATTTTTTGTCAATATCTTGATTGTAGCTTCTTTTTGATCACATGTGAGTTGTGTCTCATGTTAAGCTTATCATTTTATTCTCTCTTCTGAATGTCATTTCAAGACATAGTCCTGGGGAAAACTGCAAATATCACAAACAGAATGAACAGAAAAGCATGCTGGAACATTCTCTGAGAGGTCCAACTGGATAATTATCTTCTCCGAGGTCTCAGAAATTGTTTGTCTAAAGTAAGCTCATCCTAGATGTTATTGGTATGCCTACAAAAAATGAGATGTCTCCTTTTTGATTTAGGAATATCATAATAGTTCACAGTGGGATTAATATTTTTAGAGAAATGTATATGGAACATTATTGTGGGATTAGGAGCCCATTTAGATGTGAAATTACATAGATTCTGAGTCTTGCTGGAACACAAGTCTGTGGCTTAGCACTTCCCAGCTGTGCAGTTCACTTTTTATGAAACCTCTTAGTCCCTCATTAGCTCAGCTAGACCTTTACTTTCACAAATCATCCAAAACAAGAATGAACAAACAGCAATTGCTACATTTTGTTAAGTTAACACTATTCCATACCTACTATACACTTGAGACAAAATTCTTAGAGAGAACTGCTCCACTTCTCAAATTTTCTGCAAAAATGTTTTCCAGGCTTTGCCAGGCTGAGGAATACTCATAGGTTGTAAATCAATTCTATGATGATTAATAGACTGATTTTATAAAAACAGTTTGGGAAATGAGAACAGAAACCACGCATCACATAAAGAATTTTGCAAACCCTTTAAAATGCTCATATCTGTATGTTTGGTGGGATCAGAAACCTTAGTTTAAGATTAATACTCAAAGTTCTAAGTCACCTTGAGGAATAGATAATACCTATCTATGCTAACTATGGCCTGTTTAGGAAGAGTTTATAAAGGTCTGTGTATATATTGGAAATATCAATCATCTTCAAAGAGTAATGTTTATTGTTTTATTTTTAAATATTGTTATCCTCAGAGTATGTGCATGTTGTTGTCATGTCTTTCTACAAGTTTCTTTATGTTGTTATTGCTAGTTTTCTCAATAGCACTAGACAGTTTTTAATATAAAATACTATATTCTTTAGTTTAAGTATAATGGCTATTTCTGCTGTCTGATCATGTGCTCACTTATTGAGAATACACTTGTATTGACCAATCTTAAACACAGATAAGGTGTTAAGATGTCTAAGAACATCCAAGTCATGGGATATGTCACCATGATCATCAACCAGGAAGTAAGAGTGAGGGGCAAACATGAGCAATAGGGATGATATATAAATATATAAAATGTACTCTATCTGTCTTATTTATCTCTCTATCCTCTCTTTGATTAGCTGTTGCTGTGGTAGTTTCCATGTACTTGGCATCCATAATCTCATACATATGGCATTATTAGGAGATGTAGCCTTGTAGGTGTAGGTCTGGTCTTATTGAGTGAAGTGTATCATTGTAGGGGTGGGCTTTGAGATTTCCTATGCTCAAGCTATGTCTGATGATAGATTTCCCTTCTTAGCTGTGGATAAAAAGGTAAAACCCTGAGTTGTTTCTCTAGCATCATGTCTGAATGTACATGCCATGGTCCCTGCCGTAATGATAATGAAATAAACCTCTGAAATGTAAGAGACTCACACCAATTAAATGTTTTCCTTCATAAAAGTTGTTATGGTCATGTTGTCTCTTCACAACAATAGAAAGCTGAAGAAAGAAGTTGGTATCAGGGGCTGGGGTATTGCTATGAAAGTTCTGACCATGTTTTTGTTTGGAGAAACACTGACTTTGGTACTTTATGTTAGAAAAACAGTGGAATGCTTTAAGCACTGCTTAATGGGTTATACTAGTAAGAATGGGAAGCCATTGATGCTGAAGGTTATTTGACCTGTGGGGGTATGACTCAAGAGGTTTCAGATTAAAAGAACTTTAGTATGTTGCCTAGAGATTGTTCTTGTGATATTTGGTAAAGAACGTGGCTGTTTTTTGTTATTGTCTAAAGAGTCTACCTAAAGCTAAAATAAAGAGATTTGTATTAATTCTGTTAGCAGAAGAAATCTCCAAACATAGTAGTATAGAGTCCATTGTGTGATTATTAGGATTAACTCTATTGAAGATTTATAATAAAAAGAAATAAACTGAGCAAGGGAAATTACAAAATGTACAATTTGAGTAGGAAAGGGGCATCAGGAAGTAGAATGAAGCTAAGTCGTATGCTCAATAAGAGAAACAGATTAAGAAATGAAATAAAGGGAGTGGTGTTCTCAGGGCAAGATTCCACCCAGCTGAGCTTCCAACTTGTAAAAAGGAATTAAAGGAAAGCTTGTAGACAGGTATGCAGGAATAGGTCTTTAATTACAGAACTCAGAAGGCAGAGGCTAGCAGATCTCTGAGTTTGAGGCCATCCTGTTCTATAGTACAAGTTTCAGGACAGTCAAGTTTAGGCAGTGAAAAAAATTAAGGAAAATAGAACACTAGTGAAGATGTAATTAAGCAAGGAGGCCACTTTCTAACTCCAGAAAGTGGCAGAACTTGGAAGCTTCAGCCACATGGTTTTGGGTTCAGAGTCAAAGATTAAAGTCAAGGAAAGGGGTTATAGAATCTTCCTTCATGACTAAGATATGCTGCCAAGGCTAAGCATATATCCGGATTGTCCCTACATGGAGGCCTAAAGAGGTCATTGCAAAATGATGTGAAGGTGAAGCCTGGATTGCCTTGGAGATCCAAAGCTGTTTGAGTTGCCAGAGCTGTGGTATACCTGGCAAGAAGAGCTGGTAACAGAGAGTGAGACCAAACAAGAGAGACAAGTTTGTTGTAGTCAACAAAGCTAAATGATGTTGGAGATGTGAAGAGTGCTTTGACATCAGACACGGAAATGTAGAGTATGAAGTTTGCCTAGCTGGTTTAGGTCTTGCTTTGTTCTAGTATTTCTTCACTATACTTCTTTACCTACATTTTGGAATGGTAATGTATATTCTGTGTCATTATATGTTAGAAGTGTGTGATTTGTTTATTCATTTTGATTTTCTAGGAGATTGCATTTAAGAGATAGCATGAAGCTCAGAAGAGACTCTGAACTTTGGACTTTAAATATTGTTGAGACTGTGATAGGCTCTGGGGACTTTGAAGTTGAAATAAATGCATTTTCGTATTATGATAATATTACAAGGTTAACGGGCCATGGAGTGGAATATGGTAGTTTGAATGCAACTGGTTCTCATAACTCATGGAGGGTCACACTATTAGGTGGTGTGGTTTTGTTTGAATAGTTAGGACCTTGTTGGGGGAAGTGTGTCACTGTGTGCATACCAACACATTCAAGTAGCTACTAATAAATTTTGTTTGTTTGATTTAGATAGGATTACATGCACTTGAATCAGAGTTAGAAATATTTTGTAGCCTAGGATATCTTCTAATTTTCTGTCTCTACATTCTATGTGTTGTGGTTATAGACAGCACAATCACCTCTGGTTTTTGTTTTGCTTGGAATGAAACACAGAGCTTTGTGAATATTAATCAATCACTTCACCTGATGAGTCACATCTTCATGCACCCAAGCTATATAATTGATGGCAAAATAAGAACAGTGGCAACGAAGCAGAAATATACCTGTTTTTTTTTTTTTTTAAGTGTTTGCTTACAAATATCCATCCTCTGAATGGTTTAACTTAGACTGACATAGGAGACATACCACTTTGTATGTAAGCTAGTGTATTTCAAGAGCAGTAAAGACCGACCTTGAGGATGGGTGGTACCATTATATGGACTAGAATAATGAACTTAATAAAAAATTATAAAAGATTAATCAAGCCAATAGCAAGCACCCATCTCTTTGCCTCCTCAAAGATAACAGTAACCAGCTTTCTCATGCCCCTATCCCCATTCCACTCCCTTACACTGAACTACATCTTTTCTTAAGTTATGACAAACAAAACAAAATGAAACCAACAAAACAAAACCATACAAAACCAAAAACTTTTCTTTTTTAAATTACTTTGTTAGCTATTTGATCACAGTAAGAAGAAAAATAATAATTGCAACTGCCTTTAGTCAAATCTCTATTTTCCAATCTATTCCTGTTGAACTAAACTCTTTTCTGCTTTTCTTCACTAATAATTCATCAGAATTCTATTTTTCTTTCCTGTCCAAATCCTTCAGAGAACTAGAGATCAGCATATTTAATTGTTCTTCACAGAGCACACTGACCAACAGGAATTAAATACACACTACATTTGAAGCACCTGATTCTCTTAAAATTAGATTTTAATCTGAAACTGATACAATCCAGACATTAATTTTTCATTAAAGTTCCTTCTCATTGAGTCTCACAGTATCTTTTATAAGATGGCTAGCATCCTTTTCCTCCTGGCTATGAAAGTTACTATACATATGAATTTTCCTTGTGGATCTTAGTTTGATTCATGAACATAAACCAAACTATGAACTTATTCTAAGGTTTTATTTATATATCCATAAAAAGTACTTCATTAGATAGGCTATTTTGTTGTTGTTGTTGTTAAGAAATGCATGGAGAGTATTTTGTATGTTGACAGTCTTTCATTTTCAGGCTGTAATTAGTAATCTAATCAGTGAGACCACCTGCTTATGTATCAATCATTAGGCTTATCTTACAGGATGACAAATACCAGTACATTTTATCAATAATTTTAATGGAGTAAAGCTTCACATATGGCCTCTTTTTCCATTAATTGCATTCCAAAATACAACCCTCTCAGTCTGTATAATATTACTTTCATGTATATGGTTTCAGGGTTGACCATATGCTATTGAATAAACAGTTAGGGTTAGGGTTAGGGTTAGGGTTAGGGTTAGATGAAGTGATCTTTCCTAGAGAAGACTATTTCTTCTACTCCCAGCATTTCTTAGTTGCTGTAGTTCTCTGAAGGATTGGAGCTGTGATTTTCTGTGGTGAGGACAATTTTATATGGGAGTTTGGAAGAAAAAAAAGGAGATAAAATTTATATGATTATATTATAATCTCACAAATACAAAGGTAATAAAAACTCTTTATAAATGATTTCCATGGCTGCTCAGATATACTATATCATTTAAATTAAACTAGATAGAGGTAAACCATATTGAAGTGAACTGGTGGCAAGTTACTACATAATAGACAAGCAAATCATATATTCACAGTTACAATTTCAGTTTCTTTAAGTACAACTGAACTTCTTAATGCTGTATCAAAGGCACTTTGTACAAAAATTAAAATCTAGCAATGAGAATATACCCTGGAATCTGCACATATAAAATAAACATAGAAGCACAAACTACTAGGGGAACTATTATTAAAAGTTGAGCCCTTGACATTGAAACTAAACATGTATGTTTCTGGCTATTATTAAAAAGTAGACCTAGTTATTGTATTAATCAGAATTTTGTGTAGGAACAGAATTTATAGAATGAATCTTTACATATAAGAAAGTGGATAGATTAGAATGGCTTGCAGGCTATGGTTTAGCTAGTCCAACAATGACTATCTATAAGTGAAAGGCCCAAGAAACCAGTAGTTTCTAAGTATGAGGGGGTGGATATCTTACCTGGTCTTCAGTACATGCCCCAATCACAAAGAAGTAAGCTCTAATGCCATTAAAGGAATAAACTTGCTAGCAAGGACAACAAGGCAAAATGAATAAGCTTTCTTCTTTCTTGTCCTTTATATAGGCTGCCAAAAAAAGATGTGACTCAATTAAAATTAGGAGCTTCCCATCTCAAAAGTTCTGGAATAAAGGTGCAATTTCTTATTTAAACAATCCAGATTAAAAGTGTCTTCCAAGTTCAAATGATGCAATTAAGCAAAATTTTCTCACTGGTGTGCTCAGTCATTCTTGGTTTTTCGTTAACTCCAGATGTTGTCAAGTTGACAAACAAGAATAGCCACTACTATGATATTAATTGGAAACATAGCCCAGAAAAATTGCTCACATTATATCCAAAGTACTGGATAGATTAATTTGGAGAATGAGGTTTATGAAATTTTCAGAGTACAACTGGTGAAAACATAGATTTTATAAACTTCTCCTTTTGATTTGTTTTGTATGGTTTATTCAGGAAGGAGTGCAGGAGATAAATTTATTACATTTATATTGCTGTCACATAAATGTAACAGGATAATGGAGGAGTCTAAACTTTTATCTCGTCCAATCACATCTTTTAATGGCACTCTGGCAAATCTCTGATTTAAGCCCTATAAGATCATTCCAGGCACTTCAAAGGCTTATTTCCATTTTTGATTATTAGCCATTCAATTCCTTTAATATTTTTAATTTTATGTTTCCTGATGCCCTCATTAACTCTTACAGAAGTATGTATATGAAGAGGTATCTGCTTTTTGTACTTCCTCTGTTCTTTATTGAATCTAAGCTTCCATTAAAGGGGGCAAAAAAAAGTCTCTGAGAGGTCTATCTCAAGGATTTTCCTAATTGCTTTGTACCCTAGTCTTTTCAGACAGGGTCTCTCATGGACTTGCTAGATCTGCTGGTTTGCTCTACTAGGGATACTTTCATGTCAATCTTCCCAGCTTTGAGATTATAATCATTTTCCCAGACCAATATCTCAAAATTCTCATTTTGAAGGCCAGACTCTCCACACAAAACTGTCTCAGTAGCCTCTATTTTTATTCAAAAGTATGAAAGATAAATGTATGAAAAATTCAAGATGACTGCGGCAGAATGCTAAATAAGCATGAGGTCCCTTTGAATGTGTGGTCCTGTGTGTCTGACAGATTTTCCACAATGAAACCAATTTTTATAATCAACAGCTTGATACGATATCTCAGATAAGAGCAGTGATGATCAATCACCAGATATATGAGTAAAGACATCTATTCTGAAGATTACCTTAAAGCTATGGACCCACTTTTAAACATAAATATTTTTGGTTGCTACAAGGTTGCTGGGCTGATTTGCATTTCAGAAGGGCAAATTTGACAGAATAGTTTTCAGTTATTGCAAATGAAAAAAAGTAAGTAGGCTAAAGATGACCAAATATATCTAATTGAATTTCAGACTTTAGTGTAGTCCATATTTGGATATGCCCATGACCTGCCACTTAACCATATGTCTTTGATTTGTCCAGAAATTCCATTAAATGTGATTGACTTATATGCTTGTGTGACTCAGCACTTTGGGATGATAAACTCAGTGTGGAAAAGCAACAGTGTAAAGATGCCTTTCAGAAAAGGGGTAGAGTGTGCCATCTGAATCAGATAAGTTCAAGATTTATTCCTTATTAGGTAGTTGACCTTGGGTCTCTGTATTTTGTTATTCTCTGACAAAAGGGAAGTAGTAGAAAAAAAAACAATCTCATTGATTTGTTTTAATATCAACAGGTAATTAAATGATCTAAACGAGTTCCCCATCAAAATAAAAATGCCATTGTAGGAGAGACATTTACATGAGGTAGCTACAATTGTTAAAAATTTCCCAGTAAATTGTGTCTGAGAATATCACTTCACAAAAATGAAATATACTTGTATATTTAAGAGAAATGCAAACATTTCTAAAGGCAATCAGTAATCTTTAAAAAAAGGATTTTTATACCACACTACCTCTTTGATAATGATAGCAATGGAACTAAAATCACTAAAAATAACATGAAACAAACGTTATTTAAAAGCTGAATTAAGGTATCGGGAGATAGACCAAAAGTTAAGACCTGTGCTGCCCATTCAGAGGACGAGGGTTCATAATACTCATGTTATACAGCTCACAACATGTAACTCCAGTTCCAGGGCATGCAACTAGTTATTCTGGTCTCTCAGAACAGCTGCACTCATGTGTACCTAACCACAAAAATACACAAAATTAAAGGTAATACAATTGTCCTTAAAAAACTGATTCCAATTTAAATATCTCTAGACCTTCAGCTTATAAATAATCAATACATGTTATATAGAGAAAAACTTCACAAGAAAATGGCAAGTTAAGAAAAATCACTATTTCCAGTGACCTGTATTAGTCCTTACTGGTCCACAGGGATTAACTTGCCCTTGCTGCTGTGTATCTCAGCTACTTTTCCTTGAGCGACCATCACAGCTCTGCCACAATGGCTTTTTCCTTCCTTTCTCTCTTAATTGTCTTTAATATTACCTTCTGTGGCTGCTGACATGTGATTAAATGACAACAAGTAATTTTTGGATAGTGGGCTTTCTAAACTATTCAGTTGCTATGCATTTATTGTTGTAAGTTTTTTTTAGGAAACTAGCTAGCATGTTACACTTTGTTATTACTCTAGCTACAATTAGTTACATTGTGCTCATGGAATTCTCAGGCTTCCTGGATTGTAACATGTCATGTATTCGGTCCTGGACTCTGAAGGAATATTCTAACATTCATGCTTTAGTTTAGCAAATCCTGATTCATGTTAAGATATCACTTGAGTCTGTAAACGTGTTTAAGATGGTCACTGAAAAAAAAAAGCACTAAGCTATGACAGTGTTTGTCGTGGGTGTAGTCGACATGGGGTAGGGGGAGTTATAATACATACCCATGGTTGTATTTGTTGATTTTTTTTGTGTTATTTTCTGTTATATATAAAACAATACTGAGGATTTGGGAATTTATGGAAAGATATAATAAAAATCTTTGTGCTTTAAAGAAACAAGAGACATACTTCTGTATTGATGAGGCTTCTAAGTCAGCTCCTCTCCTCACAGCAGTCAAGTCTTCGTTTGGGATTTATTTCTTTTCAGTGTGGCTTTTATGATTTGGGTTAGAAAGGTGGGGCGTTTTCCTCATTCACTGAAAGAGAGAAGATAGGAAATTGTATTTCTGGTGAGAGACCGACAGTTCTCTTCTTCCCCACATGCATGAACCACAGGCAGGCAGGTATTATTGTACTGCAGCAATTATTTTGAACAATGAGGAGCATTGGTGAGTTAGAGCCCTTTCCTGCTTTCCCACGGGCACTTAGCTGCCAGTCTGCAGAGCCAGGAGAAAGTCTCATTTCAAGCAACTGGCCCCAAGTGAAAGTTCTTAAGATTTCCTCCTTTTGTTTCCCTGTCTATTGGCCAGCTGTCACTTTGTGACTAACCTTTGTAGTTTCTCGAAAAGCATAACGATGACTATTTGTAAAATTCTGATAAAAATAATCTAAGAAAAAGTTGATCTCTTAATGTTCCAGTGTCTAATTTCTCCTCAGGTAACATAGTTTGATAAAACGCAGCAGGCTCCAATCTCCATGAAATAAGAATTGTGGGAGCAGAAGAAACCCATTTTGAAGGACAGTCAGAAAGCATTTGTCTGAGAAGCTCTCATTTGGAATTAAAAAAAAAAAATGCCACGTGGAGACACATTTCTGAGAACAAGACCCTTCTTTCTGTGCAATGTCACACTGTTTGACAATCTTTTCATTCCAAAGAAAAGTACAAAATGGAAGATGATTTGTGTATAAACTGAGGACATGATTGCTCCTTGGTTTGGAAAAGTTTTATTGTAGGTCTGAGAAGGAAACAGCCAGAGATATTTGAAAGAGTTCATAGCAGAGAGGGAAGGAAGAATGCTCATGTGGCCAGCAGACTAGACATGGCCAGGGCTATCTGCAAGAGAAGGGTGTGGGGATGGCAGGGGCGGAGGATCAAGAAAGCATGTGAAAGAAAGTGAGAGGAGGGAAGGCAGGAACACGAGCCAGGTATAATACGAATGGTAGGAATAACTTAAAAGAAGGGCCAGTAGCTGGAGGTAGAAAGCACCAGGAGACTAGAGTGTGACTTTTGAAATGTATAATTAGTATTTGTTAATAGAGACTGAGGGAGCTTGCATGAACTTTGATATGCTAATAGGCACCAAAGGTATATGACAATTGGAGAGCCATGTATTCCTTTTGCTGGAGGTAAGGGAGACTGGCTTTGATGGGAACCAACTTCACAAGTTCCCAAGGAATACTAACTTTTATCTAACCACAAGAAATTCTTCTATAGCTTTTCTAAAGCTCATTTCTGGATATTTAGACTCTCCTGAAGTTTAGGGAATTAGAGTATCCTTTGAACCTAACTGTTTGATCACATAATGTTGTGTAGTCCTTCAAATTCCTGCACCTTTGTTATCATAATAATAAATAAAAAAGAGGAAGGCATACCTCCCATTTCTATGTATAATAGTAACCATATCCATATTGGCCATTTTAGAGAAGTTACCCTGAGAGATAGTTTAAAATATAAATAGAATGTAGAAGATTAGATAAAAGCCGACCATCACAAAAGGTATAAAAAAATTGAGAATATATAAATGGAATGTAGAAGATTACATAAAAGAAGACCATCACAAAAGATATAAAAAAATTGAGGTTATCCTAAAAGAAAGCAAAAGCTGAGAAAGTAAGTCATAAGATATCTGAGAGGAATAAATATGTGGTCTTTGAAAATTGTTTGAAAGTATTTTACTAGAATCTAAGGGAAAATAGGTCCAAGTATTTTATTTCACATATAAAAGTTTTTGTTTGAATGTTTTATGTATTTAGATGATATAGAAAAAAGAGAGTAGGGAGACATGTTGATAAAATGCTACTTTATTTTCTTCTCCTTCATAACTTTTTGCATTAATCTCTATTGATATATAAGCATGAACATTTATTAAAAGTTGTAATGGGTTGGCCAATGCTTTATGTCTACAATCCACTTATGAGTAAGTACATATCATGTTTATTTTTCTAGGTCTGGGTTACCTCACTCAGGATGATATTTTCTCGTTCCATGCATTTGTCTACAAATTTCAGATGTCATTCTTTTTTACTGCAGAGTGCTTTTGTAGATTTACCACATTTTTAAATTCATTCTTAAATTGAGGGTCATCTAGGCTAATTCCATTATTACAAATAATGCTGCTATGAGCATAGTTGAGAAAATGTCCTTGTGGTAAGAATATTCATTCTTCTGTAAGCTGGGTAACCACTATATCACAGGAATCAATCCCTAGACTTTCATATACTTACCCAGGCCTTAGATTTGATAACTCATGTTGAGAAAAGCAAAATATTTTATAGAACACAAATAAATTTTTTATTTAAACTTGGGTCCCATCCTCAGAATATTTTATTATACATTTGCTATTCCTTGCCTCAAAAAAATAATCTAAAATTCAAAATACATTTCATCTAAAACTCAAAGTACATCTCATCTCAAAGTGTTTTTTGCTTTCTCTGTGCCTGGGTATTATAGGTACTTTACATATTTCAATCATTAAAGCAATAGAGCTTAGTTATTATTATGTTCTCTTTATATATGAAGAACAAACTGCTCAGAAAAGTAAATTATTTTCCCCAAACTACAAAGTTAGTAGTCTAGGTGAGGAGTCTCAATCTTACCTTTTGCGATAAAGACAATGCTAAATTCATTAATGTAAATGACTCACCTATGGGTTTGTGTCATTCTGTTGTGTCAGGACCAATCTTTGGCTTAAAACACAACCAGGTGATGTAATCATTCCTCTCTTTATTACCATATAAGCTCATCAAAGCCATTGGTGGTAGACTGGGATAGTCACAAAATAGGTTTTGACAATAAGAGCCTATAATAGTCCTTAAAACTCACAACAGTCATTGCCATAAAACTAATTTTGATGGATATGTCTGCTAGAAGATGAACAGATTCCTGAGAGATTACATCCCTGAAAATTTCCTCTGAAGTCTGCCTTAGTAATATCTATCCCACCACATGGCTTAGAGGATGCTATATAATCTCGTTTTGTGTTTCACTATCAATTCTCAGATTTTTCCCACTTTCTCATATTTTTTCTGGATTGGGGAGCAAGGTAGCTCTTGTGTTGCTTTTGTGCTTCAATTCAAAAGTGAACTTATCGGCCATTACAGAAGCCTTTCAACAAACATCATTTCTCACAGATTTCACATCCTTCACTCCATTGTCAATATTAGTCTTCAATTCTAATACTATTTCCCTGGTCTTTTCAAGTACTTTATGCAACTTGACTTTCTATAGATTTACCATTTGCTATTTTTAATGTAGCGCATGGGTTTCTTGCTTACATATTAATTGTGTTCACTCTCCCAAATCAACTGTAAGCTTTTATGAAGACTGCATTTGTGCCTCTTTCATATTTATGCCTGCAATGTCTAACATTTGACATAGGACATATATACAATCATTTTATATTTGAAGCTCATTCTTCAGAAATGAATTCTGTTATAAATTCACAAATGATACTAAGTAATAGTTATAAAACAATGACTCATCCACTGAACATCTGAGTTTATTATTAAAATGCTTGTAAAAAATCAGAAATTTAGGAAATAACCTACTGTTGACATTAAAACTGACAGTATTTGTAGCATTATTCAGTATAAACATGGCTGCTGGAAAACAAAAGATTCAAATTGCAGCGTCATTTCTACATAGAGAAATATATTTGTGAAAGTTATACATGTAATGACTGGCAATTTTATTTTGTTTCTGTTTGTATCAATAAATGTACAAAATGAAAAAAAAGAATATTCACTACTTGGGTATATACTGGTATTGCTGGATTATTAGGTAGATTGATTTTCAGTTTTCTAAGAAACTGTCATATTAAATTCCAAATGGGCCATATAAGTTATCAGTCCCACAAGCATTGGATGAGTGTTCTCCTTGCTCCACATCTTCTTCAGCATGGGCTGGCAGCAATGTTTTTGATCTTAGACATTCTAACAGGTGTAGGATGGTATCTCAGAGTTGTTTTGATTTGCATTTCCCTAATAGCTGGGGATATGGAGCAATTTTTTAACTGTCTTTTGACCATTTGAGAATCTACTGTTGAGAATTCTCAATTAGTTTTATACCCTATTTTCTAATTGGATTATTTGGTTTTATGACCTCTAGTTTTTTGAGTTCTTTATATATTTTAGAGATCAGTCCTCTTGTCAGACATAAGGTTGGTGAAGATCTTCTCCTATTCTGTAAGTTGTTTTTATTGTTGTTTGTTTGTTTTTTCTTATTGACCCCATCCTTCATCTTCTAGAAGCTTCTCAGTTTCATGAGGGAGAGCTTGTGCTACTAGTGTTATATTTAGGAAGTGGTCTCTTGTGGCAAAGCATTCTAAATTATTTTCCAATTTCTTTTCTGTCAGATTCAGTGTAACTGGGTTTATGTTGAGGTCTTTGATCTACTTGGACTTGAATTTTGTGCAGGTGATAGATAGGAAACTATTGGCATTCTTGTACATGCCAGCATCAAATTATGCCAGCACCATTTGTTGAAGGTGCTTTTTTTTTTTCCATTGGTATTTTTGGCTTACTTGTCCAGAACCAGGTGTTCATACATTTGTCGATTAATGTCAAGGCCTTCAGTTTGATTCAATTGATTCCTGTATCTGTTTTTATTATTGTAGTTCTATAGTAGAGCTTAAAGCCAGGAATGGTGATGCCTCCAGAGTTTTTGTTGAAAGGGATCTCTTTGACAATCCTGGATTTTCTAATATTTTTTTATTGTTTTATTTATTTTTGATTACAGTCTCATTTTTTCATCTATGTTTCCCCTTGTTCAAACTCCCTTCTCCCTCCTGCTCCTACCTGTTATTCTCTCTCTCTCTCTCTCTCTCTCTCGCTCGCTCTTTCTCTCTTGAGGTCAGTGAAGAATTGTGTTGGAATTTTGATTGGGATTGCACTGAATATGTAGACTGTTTTTGGTAAAATTGTCATTTTTACTCTGTTGCTCCTCCCTTTATAAGAGCATGGGAAATATTTATTTTCATTTTCTGTCATAAATTTCTTTCTTCAATGACTTAAAGTTTTTGTCAAACAGATGCGCTACTTCTTTGGTTAGAGTTACCCAAAGGTATTTAATGCTATTATAAAGGGTGATGTTTCTCTGATTTTTCTTTTTTCCGGGGAAAGCTGAAATATCAGAGAGAGAAAACACCACTTCCCTGATTTCTTCTTTTTCAGCCCTTTTATCATTTGTGTATAGGAGGGATATTGATTTTTTGAGTTAATCTTGTATCCTGCCATATTGCTGTAGGTGTTTATCAGGTAGAGCAGTTCTCTAGTAGAGTTTTGAGTGCCACTTGTGTGTATTATCATATTATCAGCAAATAGCAGTAGTTTGACTTCTTCCTTTCCAATTTGTATTTTTTTTAATCTTTTTTTTTTTTGTTCTCTTACTGCTTTAGCTAGGACTTTGAGTACTACATTAAATAGATAAGAGAAAGTGAGAAACCTTGTCTTGTTCCTGATTTTAATGGGATTGCTTTAAGGTTTTCTCCATTTAGTTTAATTTTGGCTGTTGTCTTGCTGAATATTTCCTTTATTATGTTTAGGTATTTCCCCTGTGTCCCTGCATCTCTCCACGACCTTTATCATGAATTAGTGTTGGATTTTGTAAAAGGCTTTTTTGGCATCTAATGAGAAGATCATGTGGTTCTTTTCTTTCAATTTATTTATATGGTGTATGACATTTACAGATTTTAGTATGTTGAACAAACCCTGCATCTCTGGGATAAAGTCTACTTTAACATGGTACATGTTTTTATTTGATATGTTCTTGAATTCATTTTACCATTATCTTATTTAGTATTTTTGCATAAATGTTCATGAGAGGGATTGGTGTGTCTGTCTTTATTTTTGTGTTTCTCTTTCTTTATTGTGTCTTTTTGTGGTTTGGTGATCGAGGTTACTGTAGCTTCATAAAAAGAGCTTGGCAGTGTTCCCTCTGTTTCTTTTGCTTGGAACAATTTCAGGGGTATTGATATTAGTTCTTTGAAATTCTGGTAGAATTCTGCACTGAAACCATCTGGTCTTGGGCTTTATTTTAGTTGCAAGGCTTTTAATAATTGCTTCTATTTCCATGAGGGTCATAGGTCTCTTTAAGTTGTTTATCTAGTCTTGATTTGATTTGGGCAAGTGGTATCTATTCAGAAAGCTGTCCATTTCTTTTAGACTTACCAATTTTGTGGAGTATATGTTTTTGAAGTATGACCTAATAATTTTCTGATTTCCTCACTGTCTGTTGTTATGTTCCTCTTTTCATTTCTAATTTTGTTAATCTCTGCCTTTTAGTTAGTTTAGATTAGGGTTTGCATATCCTGTTGACTTTTTTGAACAATAAAGTTTTTGTTTCATTGATTCTTTGTAGTGTTCACTTTGTTGTGATTTTCTTAATTTTCACCCTGAGTTTGATTATTTCCTGCCATGTACTTCTTCTGGGTGAGTTTGCTTTTTTTTTTTTTTTTGTTCAAGAGCTTTGAGTTGTGCTTTGTATAAAACTTCTTCAAATTATCCATTTAGGCACTTAGTACTATGTACTTTTTTCTTAGCACTGCTGTCATTGTGTCCCATAAGACTGGATATGTTATGGATTCTTTTCCATATAATTCTTAGTGTGTGGGGTGTGATGTGTGATTTAAGCTTTATCAATGTTTCTTTTACATATGTGGTTACACTTGTATTGTGGGTATAAATATTCAGGATTGAGACTTCATCCTAATAAATTTTTCCTGAGATGAATATATAATGTCTTTTCTGATTTCTTTTGATTGATCTTAGTTTGAAGTCTATTTTGTTAGATATTAGGATAGCTAGCTGTACTAGTATTTTTCTTAATTCTATTTGATTAAGAATTCTTTTCCAAACCCTTTACTCAGAGGTAGTGTCTGTTTTTGAAGTTGAGGTATGTTTCTTGTATGAATCAGAAGGATAGATTTTGCTTTCAGATTCATTCAGTTAGCCTGTGTCTTTTTATAGGTGAATTGGATCTGTAAAGGATACTAATGACCAGTGATGGTTAATTTCTGTTGCTTTTTGGTGGTAGTGTGTATGTGTTTCTCTTCTTTGGGTTTGTCTTCTTTTGGATTATCTATTTCTTATGGTTTTATGAGTGTGTCTAATGTTTTAGGACTGAGATTTTTCTCCTAGTGATTTCCATAGGGCTAGATTCTTGGGTATATATTGTTTAGTCATGGAATATCTATCATTATTAAGAGTTTTGTTGGGTACACTAGCTTGGGCTGATATCTGTGGTCTCTTAATGTCTGTTTAGACTCTTCTGGCTTTTATAATTTCCATTGAGAAATCAGGTGTTATTCTCATGGGTCTGCCTTTATAAGTTACTTGACCTTTTTCCTCTGCATTTTTCAATATTCTTTTTTTATTCTGTATGTTTATGGCTTAATTATTATGTGCAAAAAGACTTTTTGGGTGGTCTTGTCCATTTGGTATTCTGTAGGCTTTTTGTATCTTTATAGATATTTTCTACTTTAGACTGGAAAAGTTTTCTTCTATGATTTTGTTGAATGTATTTTATTTGCCTTTGAGCTGATATTCTTCTCCTTCTTCTAATCCAAAACTATTCCTAGATTTGGTCTTTTAATGATGTCCCAGATTTCCTGAACTTTTTGTGTTATGGTATTTTTAGCTTTAGTGTTTTCCTTGATGTATCTATTTCCACTATCTTTCAAGCCCAAGATTCTTCCATCTCTTGTATTCTTTTTGTTATTCTTGCATCTGTAATTCTTGTTTGTTTACTCAGATTTTCCAATTCCAGCATTCTTTTGTTTTTTGTCTTAATTGCTTCAATTTCAGTTTTTAAGTCTTGAACTATTTCCTTTGCCCATTTGATTGCTTTTTTTGTTTGTTTCCTTTAAGGAATTTATTGATTTCTTCCAATTTTTTTTTTGTCTTTTTCTCTATTTCTTCAAAAGATTTTGTAATTTCCTCTTTTAAGGCTTCTATCATCCTCATAAAGTTATTTTTTAAGGTTTTTTCTTCTTTATCTTCTACATTGGCACATTCAGGTATTGCTTTTATAAAACCACTAGATTCTGGTGGTGTGACATTGTTCTTTATGTTGTTAGATGTATTCTTGCACTGGTGTCTACCTGTTTCTCCCTTCAACTAGTGCAGAATTTGTTTGTGTCTCAGGGAGCTGATCTTGGTCTAAACTGCTGTGGCTGTGTCTGAGTCTTGGGGAGCCTTTCTTGGTCCAACTTGACCTCTTGGTCCACTTGGAGCTCAAGTGTTCTATGGCAGAGAGCTGCTTTTGCTTCATTAGGATCTGGCTGGTTCTATATCTTTGGGAACCACTCTTGGCTCATTAGGGGTTAACTGATTCTGTGACTCAAGGAGATGCTCTTGGTTTAATAAGAGATGCCAAATTCTGTGTCTCAGAGAGCCACTGAGGTCTTAGGGTGATGGGTGAGTTTGAGTTAGGGTTGGGTCTAGCAGCTTGCAGGCTCTGACAAACTGGAGTATTAATGGGCGATACCTGCCTACGGGAGTCTTTCTTGTTGCCTAGGATTAGGGTGGCAATAAATGAGAGTGGGGTCTTTGAAGAATTCTCTTACTTATGATATCTTTAGTTAGGATATATATCAGTTGGTTAGCAAATTAATGAAGATGGAAAAGTACAATAATCTAAAATAAAAAATAAAAATGTAGTAGCTAGGTGGACAGACTAAAATACAGATTTTCAATTACTATCCTAATAAATATTCATTTTTATAAAATATTTATTTTATAAAAATAGAGATGAATGGATGAAGGTATATAGGAGACAGAAGGTTACTAATGAGCAAAGTTTTCAAGGATATCTGTGTCTGTGGAGGGATGAAGAAAATCTATTTTCAACTTGGGCTACACATTAGAATCACTGTGAAGTTTTATTATTTGGCAAAGTCTGACTCTTCACAGAAGATATAAATATTATGATCTGGATACCTGAGGTGTTATGGAAAAAGTAAGATATTTTTAACTCTCAGCTGTAATAAAAAACTACTTGCTCAGTACTGACTCAAGAAAAGAAAAAAAAAGATAATACTTGAATCATAGCTAAAGAGAAATAATTTGCAATTTACAAAATAGGACATTTTTGCATACAGATTTTTAGAGTGTAAAGAAACAAATGCAAGCCTTTTATCAAATACATGAATTAGAGAGGCATGAAAATAGAGATAATAACCAGTAAGTATCTAAATCAGAAGTTGATAATGTTTTACCAAGGGCTTTGTTTTCTGTGTTGAGTTGGAAATTAAGTCACCTGTCAAAGTATTCTATTATGAAATCCCAATGAGGTAGATAGAGTTAAGATAATTCCTGTTGTTTTACAAAATCAAAGGAGTTACTAGGGGCATCACTGTTGATATTAAAGGTTTTTAGAAAACTGTACTGAAATTTAGGGTAGTAATGTGCAATGTGGGGATAATCTTTCTGATTTTAACTATTTATCTGTCACCTATCTATCTAATCTCTGTATTATATGTATTATATCTCTCTCTATCTCTATATATGTGGTATATATATATATATACATATATATATGTGTGTATATATCACAATGCTTAGTCATGTGTATGTGCAGGAAACTGAACAAGGAAAGGAAAACATTGAATACATTGACAGGAGAATCACTGAAGTGAAGAAAGTTAGAGCTAAAACATTAAAATTGAAATGAAGATGCATTATAGTTATGGATTAGCCAGTTACGAAGATTAAACATTAAGTTATTTTATTAACATATTTGTTTGATGGTGTTTGGTTACTTATGTGGAATAATTTTTGTTGATAGAAGATCAATTTTTCCAAAGATTATGCATGCTTAAGCAAGATTAGAACCAAAGAAAAAGACTGGTTTAGATAGCAACTTTCTTGATAAACATGCAAAAGGCAAAATGAATTAAGATGATGACAACACAGAAAAAACCTGCCTCAATCTAGTTACTAAAGGCAAGGAGAATAAGGATTTTATGTGTTAATGGGAAAAAGGATGAAAAGTTGAGCTTACCACTTGGGAAGATTTTATTTTTTGAGTGCTTGTATCAAATCAATGGCATTTTGAATGTTAGGTCTGCACTTTACACAAAGCCTAGTCTTTGGCTCAGTGATAAATGGAATGGGAAATAAAGATCAATTGAATCTAATCATCTAAAAATTTTCCTTCCAAGTAAATTCCCATGACCAATAAGCCATTTCTTTATCCAGATGTAGTTTTGAAGACACAGTAGTTAAATAATGTCTTGGGTCCTATTATTGATAGTGGTTTCTTGATCTCAGCTTTTTAACTTTTGGGATTCCATATGGATCTTTACTAAAACTTATATTATATGCTGACAAGTTACGGGTTTTCAGTAACTGCTATCAATTGATTTTTATATTTATGTATGGTGTGTGTGTGTGTGTGTGTGTGTGTGTGTGTGTGTGTGTGTGTGATTTCAGGTATGCAGCCTATGCATACAAGTTTGGAGGCTAGAGATCTATTTTGGGCTATTTATCTATTGGTATATTCTTTAAGAGTTATGAGACAGGCTGTTTTACTGAACCTAGAGCTTGTTAATTTGACAAGACAAACTTTCCAAGTAGCCACAGGCTCTGTCTGTCTTCAGTCTCAAGAAATAGTCTTACAGGTGAACACTGCCAATTGTGGAGATTATGACAGGGATTGGAAAGAAGAGACAGTGGGGGAGAGGAAATAATGTTATATTGACCAAATCTAAAAGTACAGAAAATTATTTTAAAAAATAATCAAAAATTCTAGCCATAAAGTAAAAAGTAAATAAATGTGAATATAAATTAAAAATATGCATTATTGAAATCTTTCAAATTGTATAAAAGCATAAGTAACAAGCACAAAAATACCACTTATATTTTTGGTTAAGAGCCTAGCCTTTAATGGCTGAGCTAAAGCTGAGGAGTGGGTGGGAAGAGAAGTGGGAGGGGGGAACTATGGCTGGTATATAAAATCAAAACAAAATATTTTAAATAAAAAAGTAAAAATCTGAAATGCTGTGGAATTATGCTCTTTCACACTGTAAGTATTTTTCAGTGTAAATTGGTTTAATAAAATGCTGGTTGGCCAAAAGCTAGGCAGACAGGAAGTATAGGCAGGGCAGCCAGACAATGAAAATTATGGGAAGAGGAAGAACAGAGCAGATACCAGCCAGATGCAAAAGAAGTAAGATGAGAATGCTTCACTGAGCAAAGGAACCAAGGCATGTGGCTAAGCATAGTTAAGAACTATGGGCTAATTTAAGTATAAGAGCTAGATAGTAATAAACCTGAACTACTGAACTAGAAAGTCCTAAAATTGAGTCTCTGAGTCAAACATTTTATAAGTGGCTGCAGGGCTGGAAGTAGAAGAGATTTGTTCTGGACCTCAGGGCTAGACAGGGCCAAGAAACATCTGACTACACTGAAATGTGGAAAAAAAAAACATTTTCTAAAAGATGTTAACTCTAGAATATCAAATATATGATTGTTAAATTTTAATGATGACTATAGCCAAACAGTTGCCCAAATATGTCTAATTGAATCATATATTTGTGAGAATCTGAAGAAATTAAAATTCTCTTTAGGATGAGAGTTATAGCTCTGTTATTTAGGGAAATTTAAGTTACAAGTTCAGTGATTCAACTACAGGAGGAGGTCCTAAACATTTGAGCTGTGAGATATACAGTGTCATCTGTGAAGCACAGATTATAACACCTCAAAATTTGAAAGAGCCTACATACTAGTCCACAGAAGACTGACATCTCAATCCATTGACTAAAGTAAAGTAATTAAAATGAACAAACTTACTATAGGAACATGAATGAATCTCAACATAATAATAAACAAAATAAATCTGATACAGCACAGCAACAACAGATGATTTTATTCTAGTTATATAAAATTTAAAATCTAGAAAAAATAAATTATATGAAATTTGAAATAATAAAGCAATATGCATACATGATTACAGAAATAGGATGTGCTTGCATTGGCAGCTGTCAGCCATTTGAGGTCAGGGACTGATTTTTTTTTTTCAACTTTATCTTTAGTGTGTACTGCAAGTCATGTTGATAACAATTTCAGTTGAATATGTGATATCTGCAATGTTATTGAAACTTAGTCATTGAAAGTCCTATAGCTTAAATGCTCCAGGTAGGAGGCTGCAGGAAAAATGATCACTAGACAAGGGTGTTATTCTTGTCACTAGCACCATCTGCCAAGAGTAACTGCTATGAGCTTTGATGTCCTTTAAAGCAAAGCCATATCAATTTGCTCAGTAGATAATAATGATAATGATAATAACATCACAGAATGACCACCCAGCACTCCCTGAGATTGTTAAATCCTGAAGTTGAACAGGTAAGAAACCTGACAACGGCAAACTATTACAGGCCATTAAAGGCTCACTAATCCTGCTTCATTTTATTACAATGCTTGGCCAGCTTTACAAATTTAGCAAGAACAAAACCCATTAGGACACAGTGCTCTGATGTAGTTAGGTGAGGCTGATATTCACAAATATATGACCAGAATATAAATTGATACAAGTTAGGATTTGAATTCTTCAAATTTAAATATAGTTTAGGATTATAGTTTCAGCATGGTGGAACCTTGGGATGCTTAGGCTTGCACAGATCTCTATAGCTCTATATGTCCTTGGCTACCATGATACTGCTCTTTCTGGATGGTAGTGTTTCATGACAGTCTTCTCCATTCCCAGCCCCTAAGTTCTGTTTTGCCTGTCTTCTGAATGATCTGTGCTTGGGGACTAGTGAATGATAACAGAGGGCCTGGTCAAGGACTAAAATTGAGAGTGTCACAGTACCATTTTCCTTCAATGAACACAACAAGCTGTCTAAATATTAATGTCTCTACTCATAGAAACTAAGAGGTTCCTTTGGTAGAGGGTTCCAGTTCATTCAGAGACTTATATTTACTCAAGGTGTAGTCTAGTCCAACTGTAGTCTGAGATCAACTGTTAAAAATGCTTAAATGTTAAATGAGTATATTAAAACACCTTGGATTGACACAATGACTTAGGCAAAGAGAAAAATAATTTCTAACATTACTGGTCTTTATAAAAGTCTTCATTGTACTCTCAAAAATAAACGAACTTTTAATATAATGTTAATACCTTTAAGCTCGATATGTCTGTCTTTTCTTCTCCCAGAGAAATGAGTTCATTATCAAATACTTTGGTTAACAACCAGTCATCTACTGAATACAAGCTATGAGTGTTCTTGTATAATTTATAGTAACCAGACTCCTTAGAAACCTTTAAAGCTTATATTTGCTCTTAATTTAAACAGAAAAATCTTTTCAAAGTTTTAATGTATAGAAAGTACTGCATTTCTACTTTGAAGATTGTTTTGTACATTCAAGTGCCTTCTTAAGAAGCATTGAGTCTGATCATAATGAAATCATATAGCAGATCTTAATGTAAAACTTAATGTTGCAAAGTTTTTCATTCCCCAAAGCTATTAAATATGGCACATTTAAAGGCACCATTAAGTTCATTTTACACCCCCAAAAAAGCAGCCTAGATAATCAAATGCATTCAAATCATTACTTGCTCCCATTAACACTAGATGGTTAGTGAACAAAATGTGGTTTGATTTTGCCACTTAAGAAGGAGGATGGGAATTAAAGATCTAACCAATTGGGCAGGCATATCTTTCTCCTAAACATGATTTCAAAGTTAAACTCAACATGTCTTTAGTTCCTATGCAGTGCAGGTTTGTAATTCCTACAGCAGAGCATTAACCAGAGCTAGAGATCTGTACTTCCTTACAAAGAAGGCTCATATTCTGAGGCGCTAGAGATACTTAATGGTTCTGAGAAGTTATGTAGCCACACCCACAAGACAGGCACTAGATTCCATCTGTAAATGGTTTTTAAAACCAACTGAACAAGATGAAACATCCAATGATCAGACCTGAACACTTTAACTATGAGAAGAAAGAGAAGACTGCCCGGCACTGAAGCAGGCATGGATTTTGGCTGAGATTGAGAACAAAGGAAACAGAAACAAATGAGAAAATTGAGATTATTTCAAATAAGGTCATCACAGTACAGAAAACAACAGTGTGGAATGAAAACTGATTTGTCAAATAAAACATTTGCAAGAAGCTTGCAAGCAGCTAAGATCCTGAAGATGTACAGAACTGAGACAAATAATAATGGATCAAGCAAAGGCTTGGTTATCAATGGGGAAAACTGACAATGGGTTGAAACATTGACCCAGAAGGGAAGAGAAACTGTCAACATCATTGTCCAAATCTAAACAGTGAGAAATATCCTTAGGCTGGTAAAAATGTCTATTACTCCAAAGACAAACACAAGCATGTGCTATAGATTCTGAAGAAGGGGAAGGCATGCCATAGAAAGAAAGAAAATGAGTACTCTCATGAGGGAAAGCAGTGTACTCCCTCCAAATAGTAGAAACTCCAGTATTCACTGAATATTGTCTTTGTTGCTGTTTTTCCCCTCATCTATGAAGAAGAGTTTTAGTTTAATGTAACATCAATTGTCTGTGATTGTTTCTGTCCATTCATATATATATATATATATATATATATATATATATATATATATGTATGCAATATTTATTGAGAGAAAAAGACTATACTATAAGTAATTATAATTTTAGAATTATTGTTAAAAGTCAACATTCTTTATGATAAAAATGCTGAACAAATTAGTAACAAGAGGACTGTAATAATATAATAAATGTCTCATCCAACATTCTATCAAATGAGGAAAAAACTTTTCCTCAAAGAAATGAAACAATTCAATGATGCCTACTTTCACTGTCATTAAATGACTGAAATTCATAGCCAGAGTAGATCACAGAAGAAAGAAGGGGGGGAGGAGGGAGGGAGAGAAGGAGGGAGGGGGTGAGAAATGAAGAAAGAGAGGGAGGGCAGCAAGTTGAAATGGGGATGGTTAAATGTCACCCTGAAAATAACAAAAGCTTACATAGAGAAATTCTCAAATATATCACTAAAATTATTTTAAATTCAATCAATTGCATGTCTAGCAGGACATACTATTATTATCCCAAACTCAGTAGATTTATAAATTCCAGTACAGTATTATCTGCGGTAGAAATAAAGAAAACAATGCCATCAATCTCATTTACAGATTTCACAAAAACTACAAATAAATTTAATCAAAGAGATAAAAGATCTTATTAATACACATTAGAAAACATACATAAAAATAGAAAAGAACAAACATATAGAAAGACATCTCATACACACACACACACAAGCAGAGAGAGAGAGAGAGAGAGAGAGAGAGAGAGAGAGAGAGAGAGAGAGAGAGAGAGAGAGAGTTCTATTTCTGTTTTGGAAGCATTAATGATCATATTTTCCCAGAGCAATATATAGATTCAATGCTACCCCTATCTAAATGCCAAAAATATTATCCACACAATTAGAAAAAAGATACTGATTTTTTTTTTCCTCTTTAGGGAGCTTCTTACTGCCCTAAATCCCAAATGATGAAAAAAGACACTGAATTTTTTCTCTGGGAACTTTCCACAAATCCCAAATGATTATAGCAATTTTGAGCAAAGAGAATAAAGCAGAAGAACTTACCTCAAAGTATGCTGCAAAGGTACCAGTATGAAGCAGTGTGTGTTAGTATACGCCCTCACATGTAGTCCAGTGAAACAGCAGACATCACAAGTCTTCACTCCCACACTAGCCTCTTGATTCTCAACAAAGGTGCCAGCAAATTCATCAGTACTGCTTTGCTTAGGACTGCTGTCTTAATCCCCCATTCAGTCAGAAGTGTAGGTAATTTTTATATGAACATGTGGTTTCTTGAAACTTACCTGCCACTGTTTTTTGAGTAAAATAAGCTGATTGTTTAGATCTCACTTTGTGAATTGTGTCATCCATTTTGAATAAAAAAGTTTTTTTATTCCCCTTTAACAAGGTTTTCTTTCTTATTTTTGAATAATTTTTTTCTGGTTAATGCCTCCAGTATAATTTTTAAAAATTTTCTGCTGTGTATTCTGTGGTAACATCATATTTAAAACACATATGATTATATTATTAACTATAAGAATCAGACTAAAAACTATTTTCAAATGTGACTTGGCAAACAATAATTTACTTCCACAATTCCCAACAGAACACCGGATGACAGGGTATTGAAATGATTGTGTTTACACACATAGGAGGCTTATTTTGGTTTCCTTCACTTTGTTTTTTAATGTCTATAAAAGACAGGGAAATATTTAAGTCAAGAAACAATTCAATAAAGATAAAGGATTTTGGAAAAAAATAAACAAAACTCAACCCAGATACTAGTGAATCAGAGAGTAGTCTACCTTCCTTTAGAACCATGGTTCTCAACCTCCCTAATGCTGTAGCCCATTAACACAGGTCCTTATGTTGTGCTGATGCCCCAAGCATAAAATTATTTTAGTTGCTACTTTATAGCTGTAATTTTCCTACTGTTATTAATTGTAATATAAATATCTGTGTTTTTCTAATGGTATGAAATGACCCCTGTGAAAGGATTATTTGACATTCAAAGGGGTCATGACCCACAGATTGAGAACAACTGCTTTAGAATAACATATGCTTAAAAGTGGAATGATTATGATTGCAACCCCTGCTTGTTTCTTAGGACCATTTGACTGGAAAATCTTTTCCCAACCCTTTATTCTAAGCCTGTGTCTGTCTTTGCAGTTGAGGTGTGTTTCTTGCAGGCAACAGAAGGATGGCTTCTGTTGTTGTATCCATCTTGTTAGTGTGTGACGTTTTATAGGAGAGTTGAGTCCATTAATATTAAGGGAGATT
>PVIH01003742.1:0-43455 GCA_004025045.1 Sigmodon hispidus
TCTGGTCAGGGTTCGAAACCGCCCCTCAGAGACCCCTGCAGTTGGTTTGCTCAGTTCACTCAGATCGGGGTCGCAGTAGGGCTCCTAGTAGATTCCCTGAGCAGCAGGAACTGCGGGTGTGGCCAGGTGCAGAGTTCAGCTGCCCCTGCTCCAGAGTGCGCTGGGACGCCGCAGAGAGCACAGGTCCCGGTGGCGGAACGGGAAGCAGTGTGAGGTCAACTCTCCCTCCCAGGCCAGGATACAGGCGCTGAGGCCCGCCGAGCCCTCCTCACCTCTGGTCAGGGTTCGAATCCGCCCCTCATAGACCCCTGGAGTTGGTTTGCTCAGTTCACTCAGTTCAGGGTCGCAGTAGGGCTCTTAGTAGATTCCCTGAGCAGCAGGGGCTGCGGGTGTGGCCAGGTGCAGAGTTCAGCTGCCCCTGCTCCAGAGTGCCTCTTTCCTAATTTCTATCTGACCCATTTTCACTTAGGAGTGAGTTATTAAGATTCTATAAGTTAACTTTTTGTTGATTCTGTTGTTGATGATCTGTGGTAGTTCGATAGGATTCAGGGTGTTGTTTCAATTTTTTTTCCTGTCTGTTGAGACTTCCTTTGTAGTCAAGTTTGGAGAAAGTTGCATGAGGTGTTGAGAAGAAGGTATATTCTCTTGTATTTTGTTAAAACGTTCTGGATATATTTGTTAGGTCCATTTAGTTTATGACTTTAGTTAGCTCCAGCATCTCTCTGTCTAGTTCTTGTCCGGATGACCTTTGTATTGATGAAAATTGAGTATTGAAGTCTCCTACTATCACTGTGTAAGTGTTGCTATGCAGTTTCAGCTGTAGTAACATTTATTTTATGAACTTGGGTGCTGTAGCGTTTGATACTTAGATTTTAAGAATTGTAACATCTTCTTAGTCAATTTTTCCTTTGATGATTTTGTACTGACCTTCTCCATCTCTTCTGATTAGGTTCTCTTTGAAGGCTATTTTGCCAGGTACTATAGTCACTGTACTAGCTGGCTTCTTACTTCTATTTGCCTCTGATATCTTTTTTTATTCTTTAACCCTGAAGTGATGTTTTCTTTGAAGTAAAGGTGTATTTCTTGGATGTAGCAGGTTAGGCTCTGTTTTTGCAGAAATTCTTTTATTCTGTGTCTTTTAATTGGGGAAGTGAGATTGTTGATGTTGAGAGGTATCAATGAGCAGTGTTTGTTGATTCTTCTTTTGTTGTGGTGATGTGGTTTTTGTTGTTGTTGCTTTGTTTCCCCTCATCTTTTGATTTGATATCTGGTATTATTTACTTCTTGTGGGTTTTGGGGGCATAGTTAGCCTCTTTAGGTTGAAGTTTTCCTTCTAGTGTGTTCTGTGGGCTGAATTTATAGATAGATAGTGCTTAAATTTGCTTTATATGGAATATTTTTTTCTCCATTTATTGTGATTGAAAGTTTTAGTGAGTATAGTAGTCTGGACTGGTATACGTGTTCTTGTGGAGTTTGTACATTAATTTTCCAGACCCTTCTGGGATTTAGAGTCCCCAATGAAAAGTTTTACGTATTCTAATAGGTCTGCCTTTATATCTTTGTATGTTATATTGTTTTTTCCACTGCAGTATTAATATTCTACCTTTGTTTTTTATGTTTAATGTTTTGAACTTCTTTTCTTGTCCAGTCTGCTTGGTGTTCTCTATAGTTCTTTTCCTCTCATAGGCATCTCCATCTTTAAGTTGGTGAAAATTTCTTCTATGATTGTGTTAAAAAAGTTTTCTGTGTCTTTGACCTTGATTCTTCTCATCCCTGAATTCCTACTACCTATGGATTTGACACTTAACTTTTCATTTTATACAATATAATACTTAGATGATTTGATATGCATATAATTGGTTAAAAGCTTACTATATGCAATAAAATTAATGTCTATCTTTGGTGTTTGTCTCATAAAGATAACTATAGACTTTTAGCACTGTAAAATGTCCACTGAGTAGTAGGATATTAAGTTGTACTTGTCATTTGCTTATAAGATGCTTCCATCTATTTATCATATGTAATAATGTGCACTTTGGA
Source organism: Sigmodon hispidus (assembly GCA_004025045.1). Classification (NCBI taxonomy): domain Eukaryota; kingdom Metazoa; phylum Chordata; class Mammalia; order Rodentia; family Cricetidae; genus Sigmodon; species Sigmodon hispidus. The sequence goes on from PVIH01003742.1 coordinate 2,041, forward strand.
CTTCCTTGTCCAATCCCCATTTCATTACTGTGGAACCCTTTTTATGACATTTTCTTAAGTATTTGTTCTGTTTATCTTTGTACTTTCAGATCCTGCATATCAGTGATATATTGCAATAAGTGACTTCCTATATCTGCTTCATATTCTGCTGGCTGGTTCATGTTTTTACAAATGAGACCTTCTTTTAAATGCTTAATGATGTTTCATTTATAGGCTGCTACATCTGCACATATATTCTTTTCCAAATAGCCCTTGTTATACTTTAAAACAATATGCTAGTTTTTAAAATATCAGTGATTGTGTTGATTTTCTCTTTCAGTATATAGATATTTGGATAGTTATATATCCTATAAATATATTGTATTTAAGTAATATATACTTCCTGTCTCAAATTTGGAGCAAAAAGATTATTTTAGCAAACTACAGCATACTAACTTATTATTCTTGGCAAAACTAGCTTCATTTCCTTTGAAAGCCTGTTATATTGATCATGCATGACCTCAAGCATACACTTGTTTGTATTTCAGGATGAAATATGTCAAGCTCATTCATTAGTAGGCAGGTGTTCAATTTTCTGTATAACATTTTTTTTTATCTTTAACCTAATAGAAGCTGCAACTTTTGTGTGTAGTTAGATAGAAAACAGTGCTTCCTGGCAGACTATATAGATATATAGATAGGAAAAGACCTTGTTCTCAGCTCTTCTAGGTGATGTTTCTTAGGAATTCCTTAAAACTATCCTGATATTTATATGAGTCAACTAGGGCAGAAATAGTTAAATATCATTGGCTGAGTGTCTCGTACTTTAGAAATGTATGTTCTCACAATACTGAAGACAATAAGATCAAAACCAAAGCATAATACCCAGTTTCTGCTGGATTCTTTCATTGGCTTAAAGATGCTACCTCTGTCTCTGCCCTCACATAACTTGTCTTCTGTAAAAGCCCATTTATGTTGTCTTTTCTACAAAGATATGATCCTAGTGAAATATGGTCCCATTATTTTCACTTAATTTAATTAAAATTATTTTCTAAGTTTCTCTCTCTCGGGACATGAATTGGAAACTTTAAAACACACAAGCAAATATTTGAGAGAGTACCATAATATCACAATTCAATATTCAATGATAAATTTTAATTTGATTTTAAGATATCTACATATGTTTATTTGAATGGTTCCTAGGGCTTAGATTTCCACTGCATCTTCTTCATCCAATCAGACCACTCATAATCTCCTAACTCTTTCGCTCCTTTTTCTCTTCCTTATTCAGCACTCCATCTTCATCCCCTCTTCTGTTTTTTTTTCTCTTTCCACTACTCTTCATGAACCTTTAAAATTGCTACAATATTATGAGTCCAATAATGGAAACTTGTAAAAAAGTATAACAACATAGATATCTGTTTTGTGTACATACATATGTATAGAACAGGATGGACTGAATCAGAATGATAGCCTACACATTTAAAAATCTAGCTTTTCTACATAATATTATATGTTCCTGTCTGCCAACACTTCTAAGTAAATGAGTAATGCAGTCTCCCTGCTCCTTTTCAGAGAACAAAGATGAAAGCCTACAGTTAGTTAAAGTACAGTGGACTTGCATACCAAGTTTAAGAGAAGGCAGATAGAGAAGCATAAAAGCAAGAAACAGCATGGTGATGCCCTGGAGAGAGCTTAGATTAAGCTTTACATTATGTTCTCACTGTTCATTATTTGGTAATTCATGATACATATTTATACTAATAATTTGTTATCCACATTCCTTTATCTCTGGGGCTGGAAATAAAAGTATTCTTCTGAGCTGATTGTCATCCTTAGCTATATAGTGAGTTCTAAGCTTATCTTGGATATATTCTGTAGTTTGACATTTCTGTTCCAGCCAGAAACTTTCAAATACCACATTATCTCTGTACCATGGTCCACTTGAGAGACACAACTAGAAGCTGCTTTTAGATTTGCTTCTGTGTTCTAGAACCCTTTTCAAGCTTTCTCAAGCTTTATGTGGATGTGCATGCACCACATAAGAGTGCCATTTGTAGTTGGAAATTTATGTCCAGGCTAGAAACTCTTAAATAACTCGCAGCTACTTCCCAAGTTATTTACCAAGAGGCTTAATTTTTTTAACTGCTGGGCCAGTACTTCAAACTTATCATTAACTAGCTCTTTCACTTAAATTAACCCACAATTCTTATCTACGTTGAGCCATGTGTCTTGGTACCTTTGGCCAGCCCAACATTCTCATCTTGCTTCCTCTGTATTTGGCTAGTGTCTGCCCTCAGCCTTTCCTTTTCCCAGAGTTCTCCTAGTTTGGTTGACCCATCTCTACTTCCTGCCTAGCTACTGAACATCAATCAGCATTTTATTAAACCAATATGAGCAACACATATTTACAAGCTACAAGAACAGTAACGCACAGCCCCCCTTCTCAACAAAAGTGTTGAAGTCTATGTGACAAGATCTCAGTACTAAGATTAACAGGTGATAGTCATGATGTTAGGTGTTGAAAATAGATTTGAACAATAACCATCCTCTGCATCTGAAGACCATTCATAGTATTTAGTAGAGCTGCAGATCTTGTTTTGTAAATTAATCAAAATACTGCTGCAACAAGATAAGAGGGGATAGACCCAGTAACATATGGCCTATACCTATAGTTTCAGGAGTGATAAAATGCTAGAAGAAATGTATAAACCACAGAAGATGTGATTTCTCTGTCACAAGAGTTTACAATCTAGTTGTGAATATGATCAATTATACCCTTAAAATAAAAATAAAACTATGAAGAAAAGGAATGGAGGGAAAGAAGCCCCATGTGTTATTCATATATTAATTCTAGTCATGCAAATAATACTCTTGCTATTTATTTAGCTAAATATATATTGAGACTAAACACTATTCTTCTGTAGATGAGAGGGTAGACTAATGCTCAGAGATTCTCTTTACAATTAAGAAATGTCTCTAACTATATTGACTCCCTGTGGGAGGTCCTTACCCTCTCTGAAAAGTGGATAAGGGGTAGGGTGGGGAGAAGCTGGGGGCTAGTAGGAGGAGGGGAGGGAAGGGGAACTGTGGTTGGTATGTAAAATTCAAAAAAAAAACTTTGTAAATAAATAAAAAAGAAATGTATCTAAAATGGTTTATGAGTAAGCCTGTGATGAATGTTTAAACTGTCTTCCTTATGTTTCTAATTCAGTAGGTGAAAAAGATTTTAAATATAACTTTAATTAACAGCAACACTGCAATGTTTACAAAATGGCAATCAGCCCTTTGAATGTGTTGTCTTTTTAAAAAATTAATCTACCAGACGGTCAAAATTAATTAATGTTCTTAATATTTATTTGCCAGCCTATTGTCTCAGAGATGCCTAAAGAAATTTACTGAACTGTGTTCTTGTTTCAAGATGATATAATCAGATTGCTTTGAAAAGAGCACTCTGAAAATATACAGTCTCAAGTCCTGATTAGCAGGGAGAATAATTAAGTGCTCTGTCAGAAAGATTACATTTCTTCATCTGTGAATAACATAGTTACAGATAAAATTCCACAAATAACCAGATTGAAAATTCTTCCATGTACTCAAATTACACAAACTGTGGAAGTTCAAAAAAAAAAAAAAAAAAAAAAGAAAAGAAAAAAAACTACTCTCATTCATAGTTCTTAGTTATTTCATTAAAAGGTATCATTATTCACTCTTGTGGGACTTCTTGAACTTTGATGTGACCTTTCTCATATCTACTGACCAGATCTTCATCTTTTATAGTTCAATTTAGCATAGTTTTGTACTTTCATAATAATTGATAACTAGCAATACACACTGGCTTTTCAGTACCTTCTCAAGATAAGGGAAGGTATTTGCAGGTGAGTCTAAAAATCTCAGCAATTTCCATGACCAGTTTATTGTCTGGATTACATCAGCACAAATGCACATCAGCCTATTTTTCACATTATCCCATGAGGAAGTAACATGTATCCTACCTCAGAAATTATCATCTGATTCAGGATATTGCTCTCAGAACTACATTGTTAAAATATTTCCCAACATATAAACAGATGTGCACCATATTTTTAATGAACAACTATATGTAGCCTAAGCTATTGGAAACTCCCTATGTAGATCCTGTAGGCATGAACTCATAGAGATCTATCAGCCTCTGCACCACAAGTGTTGGAAACATTAGTATATGCCACCACAACCAACATAAAATGGTTTAAAAGCCTAATTATTAAGAACAATGGACGTAACAATAAATGGCTCAGAAAAATTAATTACTATCCACATTTCTGTAACAAGAATACCTGGTAAAAACAACTTAAGAAATAGTAATTCACTTTAAATCAAGGTTTAAGGAGGAGCATAATCACTCATGGTGGAAAATCATGATGGCTGGCCAATTACATTGGGAAGCAGAGAGATGAATGATGGTGCGCAGCTCACAGTTTTCAGTCTGGTGCTCACATTTTATTAGATGGTATAGCCCAAATTTAGAGTGGGTCTTCCTTACTCAAATAACATTTCTGCAAACGCTTTGCAATTTTTGCATGGTAATTATAAATCCGATTAAGTTGACAAGGAAGATTAAACATCCATACATTGGGAAACAGAGCAGAGGAGTTGCTAAGACTTTGAAACCAACTTGAGCTACACAGTAAGTTGTACGCTAGTGTGTAGTACAGTGTGCAGAACCAAGCAAGAAACTGTGATGAGACAATAAAAAAGATAGTATATAACAAGACAACTAGGACTTATCAGTGTACTAGGCATTTAAAAAAGAAATTGAAGAAGATACTAGAAAATGGAAAGATCTCCCATACATTTGGCTATGTAGGATCAACATAGTAAAAATGGCAATCATACCAAAAGCAATCTACAGGTTCAGTGTAATTCCATCAAAATCCTAGCACAATTCTTCACAGACCTAGAAAGAACACTCCTCAACTTTATATAGGAAAACAAAAGACCCAAGATTGCTAAAACAATCCTGATTAATAAAAGAATATCTGAAGGCATCACTATCCTTGACATCAAACTCCATTATAAAGCTACAGTTATGAAAATAACTTGGTATTGACATAAAAACAGATATATGAATCAATGGAATTGAGCTGAAGACATTGACATTAATCCACACACCAATAAATACCTGCTTTTTACATAGAAGCAAAGCATATTCAATGGAATAAAAAAAGCATCTTAACAAGTGGTGCTGGCATAACTGGATGGTGACATGTAGAAAAATGCTATTAATATATGTCTATCATCCTATCATCCAAGTGGATCAAAGACCTGAACATGAACCTGATAAAAAATGTAAGTGGGAAACAGTCTTGAATGCATTGGCACAGGTGATAGTATATTACCAGTAGCACAGACACTGAGCAACAATTGATAAATGGGACCTCGGGAAACTGAGAAGCTTCTATAAGGCAAAGGACACAGTCAAGAGGACAAAAGGAAGCCACAGAATCGGTAAAGATCTTCTTCACCAACCCTACATCGGACCGAGGGCTGATCTCTAAAATATACAAAGAATTTAAGAAAATAAAGATCACAACACCAAATAATCCAATTAAAAAATGGGATACAGAGCTAAATAGAGAATTCTCAACAGAAGATTCTCAAATGGCTGAAAGACATGTAAAGAATGGTGCAACACTCTTAGTCATCAATGAAATGCAAATCAAATCAAAACAAAGTCTGTGATACCATCTTACACCTGTTAGAATGGTTAAGATAAAAAACACTAATGACAGCCTATGCTGGAGGGAATGTGGAGGAAGGGTAACACTCTTTCATTGCTGTTGGGAATGTAAACATATACAGCCACTTTGAAAATTATTGTGGCAGTTCCTTAGAAAACTAGGGATCAATCTACCCAAGGATCCAGCAAAACCACTATTGGACGAATACTCAATGGATGTACATTCTTACACCAAGGACATTATCTCAAATATGTTCATAGCAGCATTGTTTGTAATAGCCAGAACCTGGAAACAATCTAGATGCACCTCTAACTGATGAATGAATTAAAAAATTGTGATACTTTTACACAATAAAATGCTATTCAGTAATATAAGGAAAAGAAATCATGACATCCTAAAATTGACAGGCAATTGGATGTAACTAGGAAAAAAAAACATTCTGAGAAAGAAAACACAAAGAAAGACAAACATGGTTTTCACTCACTCAAAGTGGAGGGGGAACAGTGGTGGGTATATTTAAAAATACTTTTAAATAAAAAGATGTCTTTCTCTCATCCTTTCTTTTTATATTAAGAGAAAGAGTCATGGGCTTTCTTGCAACTGTGACAGTTGATTCTGTTTAAAATTTCAGTAATTAAAACAGAAGAGACATCTCTTTCACTTATCTTTCCAAGTTCTACCCTTCAGGAACATTCACACCCGGTGCCAGGCTTCCCTATGCCTGCTAGATTTACCTGGTGTATGATCAGAATCTTGGCTCAAGGCTTCAGTGGGAATTCTGCTGCCGATGGTCCAGTCCAAATCATCTTCAGGATCTTGGGTGAGACCACAATCAACTGTCCAGTTTCCTGGTATTGTTTCAAAATTGCAGCTCCCTGCGATGCTTATATAATATCCTAGTGAAACAAGGTATTCATATGAGCTTTACAAAATGTCTTCAACATCCCATGCCCCAAAACATTTTTGCGAATTCAAATCATTTTATAATTGTTTTGTTTTTCATTTTGAAACATTTTGGTGTGCATGGTGTTGTGTGAATGTGTGTGAGAGAGACACATATGAGTGTGTTCTTGCACAGGGTATGTTTATGCTATGCAGTGTGTGTGGAGGTCAGAGGTCAATCTCATGTGTCAGTTCTTGTCCATCATCTTGTATGAGACATCATCTCTTTCTGTTTGTAGCTTCCTAGGACAAGTTTGTGGGCTTGGAGCTTCCAGGGATTTGTTCTTTCTCTGCCTTGCCTTTTGCCATAGGAACACAGGCACACTATAATTCCTGGCTTGACGTAAGTTCTGTAAATTTAACTTCAAGTCTTTAAGCAGGATAGCAAGTGCTTTACCCACCAAACCATCTCTAGAACTCACATATTTTAGTTATTTATATATAAATTCTATACAAGTGAAGTATTTACACTGGTTGTTAATGTCTCATATATTCTGTAATATTCTGAGAGATCTAGAAGCTTTGCATAGTTTCATTTACACATAACTTAGTTGCCTGGATTAAGTAATAATGTTTATAGATGACATATAAGACCAGCTTTGTGCCCAAACAATGTATGTACCATTTTGATGATTTAAAACATTCTGAATGAATAAACAAACAAAATCTATTGTCTGGATGCTTAGTATATCCAGATTTTCTCTAGTGTTTGAACAGTCCTTTAGCAAGGCAAAATTAGTTATGACAGGAAATGTGCTTTTATTCAAAGCGAAAGACTTTGCTGTCCACAAACCATTCTGGATATCATCAGAGCGTATATCTAGGCTAGTCAAGAAGCAATGAAAGTGGTTATCTTTTAAAACTATTGATTGGTAACTCATTCAAAATTAAATTAAATTTTTCACAAGGAGAGAATTTAATAGGTGGGAAAGTCCACTAGTCAGCTGTAAAGTGTTCTAAAATAATATGCTAGGAGCTTGACTTTCATCTGGTCTTCTTTTTGTCAGAGGAGTTAGCATTTTTTGAGCACACTGTAAATTCTGACTGTTAAACAGGCAGAATGAATTCTCACATTACTTCATCAGTATGAGTCAACTGAGATAGCCATCAGTACTCTCTTTTTTTTTTTTTAAAAAAAAAGGATGGCTTATGTTATCCCTTAAATTTCTTCTTGCCCATTTCCTTTTCTTATACCAATCTTAGCTCATTAAAGCTTAATCAGCAAAAAGCTCTATGGTAAATGGATTCCAGAAATGAAACACACAGAGCTAATGCTCTCTTCTACTTTATTGAATTCTTAAGATTATTTCTATAAACAATTATTTTAATTCTTTAAGAATTGTTTCACCTTATTCATAAAAAGAATCTTAATCCTTTTTTTCTTCTTTTAGTGTATTATTTTAACTCATTTTAATGTCTACATAACCTATTTTATGTGCTTATTTACGAACTTTGTTTCTTATGCATATCATGCTAACATTCTATAATACAGAATAGGATTATATTATGCAAAGATGTAATAAGCTCACCAGTACCAGCATTTAGTCAACATATCATCAAATATTCAAAACCTCCTTGTATATACCCCTATGGCTGTTATACTTTTATATGTAGGTTCTATGCTATTTGTATTTCCTCCAGCCTGTAAACCTAATGCTCTTATTCTACTTTTTTTACCCCTTGGACAATCTTGTTCTTCCTGGCTCAGCCTACCCACCATACAACCCCTTCAACTTTCAAGACAAACATATAACAAGGATATATTTTATTTTATTTCATTTTTTAATTATTTATTTATTACATGTACAGTGTACAGAAGAGGGTACCAGATGTCATCATAGATGGTTGTGAGCCACTATGTGGTTGCTGGGAATCGAACTCAGGACCTCTGGAAGAACAGTCAGTGCTCTTAACCTCTGAGCCATATCTCCAGCCTTGAGATATATTTTATTATGTTTTATTTTCTCCTTCTTAAACATGTGACCTTTTGTGTTCCAAAGAGATTCTCTGCCTCTTATATACACTTCCCATCATAACTTTATTCTTCTTCTATAGATCACATCCTCTAACTATCCATACATAGTTTCTTGTCTTTCAATGTCACATTCCATGCCCATTTCCTTTTAACTCTCACTAGTCTCTTCTTCATTTTAAAATGCATGCACCTATTAGTTTTTTTTCACTTCATATATTCTCACTTGTTCTTCCCATACACTTTAAAATACGCTTTTAAAATATACTCTTAAATAGGTGCCCTGAAAATATTCACACATGATGAAATACAGATTAACACATTCAAACACTTCTTGAACATTCATTCCATTTTGAATATGCAACCATCACTTCCAAAACATTTCAATGCTCTTTCCAAGTATGTCCTCTGAGATTTCCATTTGATATGAATCTTACTTCTTTTGTAAAGACCTAATCTCTAGAGTCACTATTGGGTCTAGTCTATATCCTCATTTATATACCCAACATGTCACAAGTATCTGGATATTTTTCCTTTGAGAATTTGTGCTTTTTTTTTTTTTTTTTGAAGTTTCGTGGCAATCACACTGATTCAAGTCCATGGTTTATTTGCAGAGATTGTCTTTAGTATAGACTTCCTCCTACTCATCTTACAAATTCAAGCCACATTAATCATCCTTAACACTGTTCTTGTGTTATTTTATCTTTGTTAAAATAGTCCATTTTTCCCACACATTGCAAAAACACTTTACAATTTCTAGCTTTGATTATGATAACCTTTACTTGGATGAAAAGTTTTTAGGATGACTGTCTCAACTTTACAATTGTCTCATCCACAACCATGTGTTAGAAGATCATCTCTCTAAAATAAACTGACTTTACTAAATATTTATGCTTAGGCCTATATTTGTATTTTTAAAAATACTTCACCAGCAGTTGGTTACTCTTTTCTTAACCATTCTTCCTATGTCTTAGGATAAAACTTTCCTTTACTTTTATTTCATATATACAGGTGTTTTTTCCTATATGAATAACAGTGTACCACATGTGTACACTAAGACAGAACATTTTAGTCTAAGTAATCATAGTATTTCACTGAAGGATGTATATCAGTCTGAAAATGCCCCTCCTTATGTGGCTCATGTTTCAACTAGTTAAATGAAATGTGAGCCATTTATCCTTATCTTTGAAGGTTAAGAAATAATTTGGAATGAAAATCTAGATGACTGCATCTTCAACAAATGCTGCTGGTAAACCTGAGTGGCTGCATACGCAAGAATCCATATTTATCACCCTGCACAAACACCAACTCTAAACAGCTCTTATTACAAAAGATAAATAAAATAAAATAGTTATGGAATAAGGAGGGAGAGTTGGAATTCAAAAATACAGTGGAGGAAGGAAGGAAAAGGAACACAAAGAAAGATAGCTAAAATTAAGAAGCATTTGAGGGGTAGTATGGACTCCTAATCTTCCTGGGAAAGGCAAGTGAGCAGGCTGCAGAGGGCTGGACCTCTTCTGCTGAAACTTCTGTGGCTCTTGGCTTAGGCCACAGTGGCATTCCTGACCTTAGTTGCTATTGTCCTGGGTGTCACTAGGAAGTGTCACACCACTTCCCATGTTGTATCCCTTTCACAATAAAAAAGATTCAGTTCTGAAAAAAAAAAAAGACTTAATACAGTAGAAACTTGCTTTGGGACTATTGTACACTGTCAATATTTGTTACTGTAAACATCAGTTTAATAAAATGCTGTTTTGTCAAGTAGTTAAACAGGAAGTACAGGAGGAACAAGCAGACTAGGAGAATTCTGGGAAGTATAAGAGCAGAGCAGCAGACAACAGTGAGACACAGAGGAAGCAGGATAAGAATGCTACACTGAGCAGAAAGGTACCAAGCCACATAGATACACATAAATAAAAAATATAGGTTAAAGTATAAGAGTTAGCAAGTAATAAGCCTGATCCATAGACTAAACAGCTTGTACTTAACATAAGTCTCTGTATGTTTATTTGGGACTAAGTGTCTGTGGGATTAGACAGATGGGACACAAATTCTTCTGACTACAGAGCTTTCTAATATATGTATCTATATGAAAGTAATTTAAATAAAATTGTCAGATAATGGGAGACAGACTCCCAGTGGGACATTTCTTGTCACCAAATCAATCATCCAGTACTTGAGCTGAATTACATTTAATTGAGTTGTCAGCCAAATAGGTCCTATGGCAATTCTCAATTAACCCAACCTGTTACCCAGACGAGGCTACTCTCCACAAACTGATGGCAAGGAACCTTGCTGAGGACACTATAGAACTCATATAACATGTAGACATCAAGCTGTGCCTACATTGACCCTTTACCCATTGGTATTATTATCTTTGGCAGAGTAAGCTACTCTGCACTCTACCAAAAAAGAAACTTAACTCTTAGTGACAATTCTTTGATCTACAATGGTGTCCTGCCTGCAAGATATACTAGGACAATGTTGGCACAAACTTGTGGGAGTAATAAGCAAAAGTCTGACTGACTTCAGACTAACACCATGAGATGGAACCCATATCCCTCACTGCTTGGATGATGAAGAACCTGAGACTAGCTTGCTTAGAGACATAGGGTAAAACTAAATACTACTGTTCTAACAAACAAACAAAGCATAATCAAACAATAACAACAAAAAGTAGCAATAGAATGACCTCTAATAACATTCTGCTATATTCATAAATCTGCCTTATTTAGCCATCATCAGACAAACTTCTTGATGCATCAGATGGGAACAAATATATAGACTCATAGACATTATGCAGAGAGTGAGAGACTCTGGAACACTCAGCCCTAGATGGGATGTGTCCATAATACCTCCCCTCAGGGCTTAGGGAACCCAGAAGAAGAGGTAGAAAAATGTAGAAACCAGAAAGTATGAAGTATACTAGGAAAAAAAGGCCCTTGAAATCAATATGATTAAAACACATATGAACTGACAGAGACTGAAGCCACATGGAGACAACTTGCATGGGTCTGTACTAGGTCCTTTGCATATAATTTTTCATTTCTATTATATATGTGTATTTTTATGGGACTCCTGAAAATGTGAATAAATGGGTCTCTTTTTTGTGCCTTCTATTGGACTCTTTTCCTTCTGTTTGTGTGCTTTGTTCAATTCTGTGTCTGTTTTGTCTAATTCTAATGTATTAGTTTTCCTTTTATCTTATTATAATTTATTTTATTATTATTTCTAGAAGACTGTTTTCTATTTGGAGAGAGAAAAGGAGTGGAGGGGAGGTGTGGAGAAATTGGTGAAATAGAGGGAGAGGAAATCATAATTGGGGTAAATTATGTGAGAAAATAAATTTTATTTGCAAAAAAAGGGGAAAGCCAGTAAAACAAACAAAAAAAAAGGAAATATAGAAAAAGACAACTATTGTAGAAGTGGTAACTAAGAAAAGCTTGACTTCTTAAACCAAAAGAATAAGAAATGGGTTTCTTTTTCTTTTTTAAAAAATAGAATTCTATCTTTATATTTAACAGTAATTCATATTCATAGTTTACAGGTGTGTTTTGTCTGTCTATTTTACTTTTCAGAATACATACTGACATACTTCAGAGATCACTATCCTAGGGAGACTATTTTCTCAGGTCTTTTTCAGGCATACTAATCTCAGGGTGGGTTATATGTGAGTCACTTGGGGAAAATTATAGCTGTTATCATTTATTTTAAAGGATATTTATTATTTTGTACTGTTGCTTTAATTGTTTCATAAGTGTGAGTTATTTTAAACATTCCTAAGTGATGAGTTAGTACTTCTGAGCTGCATTGTATCTGTGGTAACTAATTCAGTAAAATTTCACTTTAAGATGGATGATGTGAAGGGTATTATATTTCTAGATAATGAATATGTATCATATTTCTAAAAAATAGCAGTTTCTTTAGAAGAACTCTATTCAGATGGTGATCTTTGGACAAATTCAACACATTACTGATATTCTTTTAAGCAATAGTCCTTCTCCCAGTGGTATATTATTTAGCAACATGGCATTATAATCAATGTAAATACTTAACAACACAGAAATATGTCTATAGTAAATTAATTTTATTTCACATATTCACCAGATTTAATTTCATCACAATGCAAAGTTTAGAAATATTTGTGTTACTTCAGGTGAATAATAATTTTAATTCTTGTCAATTTGCATTGATCCAGATTACAAATAATATGGCTAGAGTGAAAAATAATACCATGCTGAACAATTTTGTGTGTACTCACTGTTCATTACAACACTGCTCAATGCTAGTTTAGATACTACTTCAATGAATACAGGTTGTAAATGAAAGACACCATTTTAAAATTAATTATTAATTCTTCTAAATTAATTGACTCACTTATTACAAACTATGCATTTCTGTCACAGGAGGGAGAGAACAGTTTTATATCTGATCACAACCTATCATAATACTAAATCATGAGAAATAGCTGTGTTTCTTTGTTGTAATAAAAATACCATGAGACACAAAATATAATTGAATACCAACAACAATCTGTAGAGGCACAAGGATTAGGTATAGAGTAAAAGAACATGGAGAACAGATAAGTCTGCTTAGGAAAAGGAAATAGAATATATAATTATGGATGGGAGAATGGTTTATAATTGTTGAATCAAGGAGGATGAAGTGAAGAGGTGCTCAGGGACGAATACAGAGAGAGGTAAAATTAAGTGCCATTTGAGGGACAATATGGAAACCTAATACAGTACAGGGTTCCTAAAATATATAAATATATAAAAAGAATCTAAATGGGGGAGACTGATTTCCAAACTAGCAATCTCTTATGACCAAACAAAACTTACAGCATCAGAATTGGGTTACATCTAATTGAGTTGTTGGCTTTAGGGGTTCCATGGTAGTCTGTACACAATCCAGGCTGCTGCCAAGATATAGGTTTAATAAATGGACATAAATGCCATAGACAGCACCTATACAAGTCATCAAGTATGGAAGAGTTAATTTAGTGCTTACATAGAGACTTCACTTCTACATGCTAGTATCTTTGGTAAGGAAAGAAAGTCTGCATACTACCATAAGAGAAATAGAAACACCAAGTCAGCCACAAACACTGTAATTGACAATGGTTTCCTGCATAAAAGATCTACTAGGACAATTGCAGAACAAAGCTTGTGGGAGTTATCAACCAGTATCTGATTTTACTTAAGGCCCACTCCATAAGATGGAACCCATACCTGATACTGCTTTGGGGATAAGAACCTGAAAATAAATAGTCTAGGGACCTAGAGGAAAACAAAATAGTGCTGTTCTAAAACAGACAAACAAAAGACTTAGCAATAAAATGACTCGTAAGAACATTCTGCTATGCACATATATCAGTAACTTTCTCAGCCATCATCAGAGAAGCTTCCTCCTATAGTAGATGGGAACTAAAATAAAGACCCATAGCCAGACATCATACAAAGAAAAGGGAAAGGGGCTGGAGAGATGGCTCAGAGGTTAAGAGCACTGACTTCCAGTGCTGTTCTTCCAGAGGACCTGAGTTCAATTCCCAGCAAAACTACATGGTGGCTCACAGCCATCTATGATGAGGTCTGGTGCCCTCTTCTGCAAAAACTGTATGCATAATAAATAAATAAATAAATTTAAAAAAAAAAAAAGAAAAGAAAAGGGAAATCTCAGAGCACCCAGCCATAAATTGAACATCTTCATCATAGTCAGGGGACCCAGAGAAGAGAAAACAGAAGAGTATAAGGGACAGGGTATTGCACAAATTCTAGTTAGTATATAGTGAAAACACAGAGCCAGATGTTGGAGAAAAGCTGGAATATCAGAGAGAGGAAAGAGATCACAATCAATTCTCACCCAGCCAACTTCTCAGACCAAACAGGATAAATGCTATTTTCAGGAGTCCTCTGCCTGGCTTCTACAGAATGCATGAATTTCTGCCTCCTCCTGTCTTTAATATCTTCCCCACCCAGTTGCTTTACTTCTGGGTTCAACTCTGCATCATAATCTTAGAGTTAGGATTAAAGGTGTGAGCTACTACTGTTTGGTTGTTAGGCCTTGAACTCACAGAAGTATAGAAAGATATCTGTCTCCTGAGTAAAGGCATAGGCCACCACTCTTTGACCTTCATGGCTTGACTGTAGGTGATTCTGTTCTCTGATATTCCAGACTGATTTGTATTAAACATGCAGTGTCACCACACTGGAAGAGTGGAGGACACTAAGAAAACAAGGCTCCGTAATCAGCATCATCAAAGTATATTTAAACTTACACAAACAAGTTCTATGCCCAGGGCCTGCGCTTGTCCTTTGCATATATATTGTGGCTTCCTGTTTAATGCTTTTTATGCAGTTCCTAAGTATATACCTAGTGGCTCTCTATTTTTTTTTTTTTTTTGGTAATTTCTCTTGGACTTTATTTTCTTCTTTCTGTTTTTTTTTTTTTAATTTCAGTGTGTTAGAATTTGTTTTGTCTTTATATTTTATTTATCATTATCTATCTGTTTGTATTTTAATAAGAGACAAGGTCCCAAGGTGGCTTAGTTCAGCATTCACTCCTGGCAGATCTGCTTTCCTCATCCCAACATCAAGATTGGGTCAGGTGTTCCTCTGGAGGGAATGGGCTCCAAGGTGCTGGTCCAAGGTGTTTCAGATCCCAAACTATTCAGTGGTTGTGGTTTGCAGCTTGGACATGCTTTACTTTTTGTTTGAACTCCACTAATGAGTGAGTACATCCCCTGCTTATCTTTCTGGGTTTGTGATACCTCGCTCAGAAGGATATTCTCCAAATCTATCTATTGCCTGCGAATTTTAGGATATTATTATTTTTTCTTACTGCTGAGTAGTACTCCATTGTGTAGATGTACCACAGTTTGTTAATCCATTCTTCAGTTGAGGGGCATCTAGATTGTTTCCAGGTTCTTGCTATTATGAATAATGCTGCTATGAATATAGTTGAGCTAATGCCTTTGGAGTGTGAATGTGCAGCAATACCCAGTAGTGGTATTGCTGAATTCTTGGGGAGACTGATTCCCAGTTTTCTGAGAAATTACCACTTGAGACCTCCTGCCCTTGCTGGGGAGGAGATAAAGAGCTAGGGAAAAGAGAGAGTGACTGGGATGGGCGGGAGGGGGAAGGGAGTTTGAACAAGGGGATACATGGATAAAAAATATGACTTTATTCATAATAAAAAGAGACAAAAAATGTGGAATTAGATGGGAGTAGAACAGGGAATAGAAGAAGCAGAAATTGTAATCAGGATATACTATGTGAAGAAAAAATCTATTTTCAGTAAAAATGAAGGAAAAAATTGCAAATGAGGGCAATCATAATAAAACAGAAGGTACTCAAATAACCACTCCCAGAATACTATACCAATATATATTCAATGCAAAGTTTTATTTAATATAGTAATTCTTATAGTCCTCTATAGAATGAATTAATGACTTGTTTATTACACAGATGAGAAAAATGAGTCTTTGAGAATGTAAATAATTGTAGCTCTAAGTCTTAATTTAATTTAATTAATTTAACTTATATAACTGAGGGTCTTAGTCAAAATAAAGAATACATTTTAATAACTCCAAAGGTTAATTTATTCCATGTATTTCTCTAAACATAATTTATATTATTCATAGTAAGATATATAGTTTATTGGAATAATCTAACTTCATACCTTCAGTGTATCTATAAAACAAAATAAATATCAGTAATTTAAACTTGGAAAATTAGTAAATCACCTATATGTATGAGCACTCTTAGAGGATGTGAACAAAATCAAGATTTTTTGAGAAAACTTGCCCATGTTATTGACAATACATTTCTTTTATGCATAAATGTAAAAACTTTTCAGTAGATTATCAAAATTGTGAACATTTGTCATAGGAGTATATAGTTGATTTAGTTGCTGAAAACCAAGATCATATCTGTATGTTTTCATATCAATATATCAACTATATGAAAAGTAAAATTGTATAAGCAAGACTGAGAGTAAAGAAAAAATATTCATTAAATATTTATATTTGAATAATCAAAACATTAAATATTATTTAAGGTTATAAGGCCATATTTATATTGAATATAGAAATGTGTGCATCTTACATTCTGTAAGGGATTGGGAGAGGGAAGGGAGGGAAAGCAAGAGGATACATAGATACAAAGACTTTATTTTATAAATAAAAAAGAAGCCTAAGATGCCTTGTTTATATTTAGATATTCAGTTCATTGTTCCAAACACATTCTATGAAGAGAAATTCATAGAAGTTTCTAATGATTACATAAATATTTGTAATATGCATGCAAAATTAAAGAAAGTACTATTTACATTAGATTGCTCACTTGATACAACCTAGAATCACTTGTGAAGACAATATCAATAAAAGACTGTCTACATTAGATTGGCATAAGGGAAAATTGTCCTAGTTAAATTGAGATATTAACTAAAGTTAACTGACTCCAACTCAATGAAATTGAGAGGTCTCAGCCCAGTGCAGGCAGAATCATTCCTTAGGCTGGGGCATCCTAAATCATATAAATTAGAGAAAATTAGTTGAGCACTAAGCATGCATACTTTCAATTTGGTGATATATTGTATGTTTAATAAAAATAGTCTGAAGTATCAAAAAGACAGGAAACAAACCACAGCCAATTCTTACTCAGCCAACTCTTCAGGCCTGGAAAGTTAGGTCCTATCTCTAGTAGTCCTCAAAATGACTGGGCATTCAAGCAAAGGGAAGAACATCTTCCTTTTCTTCCTTATACCCCATCCCCCACAGCTATGTTAAATTTTAGATCACCGTTCCTACTGCTAGGATTAAAGGTGGGTGTCACCACTGTCTGGATCTCTTTGGCCTTGAACTCACAGATATCAGAAGATCTCTGACTCCCAAGTGATTAAAGGCATAGTTCTGCTGGTGGCACTGTTCTCTGACATTCCAGACACTTTATTAAATACACAGTATATCACCACATTCATTCTCTTTTTGATCCTGATTGAGAATGGGATGTGACCAGCTGTCTCAGGTTCTTGCAACGGTGCCTTCTCAAATATTTTGTAATTGCATGAGAAATAAAATTACAACAATCTATCTAGAGTCTTTTATACTAACATAATAAAAACATTTCTTTTTACTCAATTATATATGTCAATGGTACTATGTTCAAAATATTGTTCCCTTAGATTTTGCACAAATCAACCCACCTTTCTATTGTATACTAATGATTTTAAATTCTCTACTTATTATGTCATGTGGAAGAAAAAAATGTAAATGTACAAATGTTTTATAGTATTCTTTTAGAACCTTGTTGGAATTAATTTTTTACAAATAGTACCAAAATATTTTTGTTCATTAAAAGTAGTTAAAAAGAGTTCAAAAAATTAATATTCAGTAAAGTCTTAAAATTTACCTAAGAGAAATTCTTGGTCAATATAATTATGTGATATCAACACTACAACACTATATTATTTATAATTCAATTTATAATTTATGAGACCTTTTCTCTTTTTACACTTTAATTGAAAATTAAAACATTAATATAACCAGACATGGTGGCACATGCCTTTAATCCCAACACTTGGGAGGCAGAGGCAGAGGCAGGTAGATTTCTGTGAGTTCAAGCAAGGCCACCAGGGTCTACAAAGTGAGTTTTAGGATAGCCAGGGATACAAAAGAAAACCCAGTCTTGAAAACTACATCACACACAACACACACATTAGCTAAATGCTAAAAATATTTTAAGTTAAATAAACCAGCAACAGAAAGATACATTTTACATGAAGTACTCAAATAAGGCTCATAGAACACAATAGTTCATAGACAGTAATAGAATGCTGGTTATCATGGGCTGTGATTTTATGGAGTTGCTGTTTAATAGATAATTTGCAAGTTTCTAAACATTCTAGAGATGAATATCGGTTGGACAACAATATAAATATAATTAATTTCACTACGCTCTATACTTAAAATGATTTAAATGCAAAATTTTCTGTATGCTCATTTTATAAAATGATTAGAAATAATAAACACAACCAAAAGGATTAAAGATGAAAAATGAGTCCTGCAGTGTCATTGTCACTATTAGATCACAGGAATGAAAGGACACTGAGTTATACAAGCCAAACACCACTGGTCTGGAGAAGGTAACAATGAAATGACTACTAATGACATTCTGCTATACTTATAGATCAAAACCTTTCTCAGCCATCATCAGAGAAGCTCCCTTCTGAAGCAGATGGGGATACACAGAGAACCAAAGCCAGAGAATGAGACTTTGGAATACCCAGCTCTAAATGAGATGTCTACATTAAATCCCTCCCTTCAGAGCTCAGAGAACACTTCATAAGAAGAAGCAGAAGGAGTTAGGGAGACAGAGGGAATAGAGGACACCAGAAAAACAAGGCCTTCTAAATCAACTGAGCAAAGTTCCTGTGAACTTAGAGAGACTGAAGCAACAAGCACGGGCCTGCATGAGGTCATCTGCATATACACTGTAGTCTATACTTTAGTACTGCTATGGGACTCTTAAATGTGTAATGAGTGGGTCTCTGATTCCCGTGCCTTCTCCTGGAGTCTTTTATTTTTATACTGGTGAGTCTTTTCAAACTTTGACACAATGTTTTTATTTTATCATTTATTTTATTTTATTATTTTTTAAAAGAAGAAGCACAAAAGAAATCTGTTTATGTGACATCCTGTTTTCAATAATGTCATCATTAGTTTTCATTTCCATGTAGTTTAGAGCATATATGCATGTACAGCTCTTTTATCTCTTTAAATCTAGACTAGACTGATAATTTACTTGGCAATTAGAATGAGTTGCATGTAACATTTGGGGCATCTACAATAAAACCAAGTAAGCTTTGGTTAGATTTCCTGTGTGCATGTTTTTGTTTATGCATAGAGGAATTCAAGCATGTTAGAATGATGTTTAATAAGTAAAACATTAATGTTGGATGTTTATTGTTTTTCGAAAATCAATATCAAACTTCATGTAAAAAAGCAAAACATTCAGGATAGCTAAAACAAACAAACAAACAAACAAAAAACCCATACAGTGATAAGACTCTTTTCTCTAAAATATATGAAATATAAAAGACAAAATCTGAAGCTCCTCAAGCCAGGTTAGGCTCAGCTACAGATGAAGAAAGCACAGTAGGTCACAGCTAATGTCCACAGATGCACTATGGCCACCAAAATTTCTGAAATGAGGGTTATATGAGAATCAACTCTAGTAGAAGCCAGAACCCTATAAGATGACTTTTCTGTCCTGTAGTGAGTACAAGTTATATGTCTGAGCCATGGTGGATGAGATTTCAAATGAAAAAAGACACAGAAATGAGGGTGCAATTTGTCCAGGTTGAGAGAGGAAGACACAGTCTAGAGCTTATTGTCCATTTATTATTCAAAATCCATATGCCAACTTGAATTATCAATTCCCAAAGTGACCAAATATGAAGCTTTGTCAGGACTACTTTGTCAGGAGTAGCTTATTTGTGGCAAACTATAATTTCAATAGACATTTTGTGTAGTGTCAAGACTCCATATTGATGAACTATATGTACCTCAAGTTCACTGATAGAGCATCTGCTTATTATGTACAAGGCCTTGATTTCAATCCATAAGTGTGAAAACAAACAACAACTATGTAAAGATGCTATTTGGAGGCAGGTAGAAGTAGAAACCTAATATTTTAGGACTGTAAAAGGTAAAGACATGAGAATAACAAAGCGAGAACCAATATGGGTTATTTTCAAGCATTTTTTTTTTTTTTTTTTTTTTTTTTACAGAGTAGGACAGTGGGATTTGGTACAGATGTTTAGCAGTAATGTGCATAGATAAAACCAAATTTAAATATGTCTTGTACTTCTAACTTACAAACTCTTTTTTACACTTAGAAGATTCAGTTACTTAAATATGAAGGGAACCTTCTAGACTAGTATAATATAATTGATAAAAATTATATTTACTCTTCACTTTTCTCTACCTGATCTATAAATCAATCATTTTTGAGAGAAGAATTATGAAACAAAATGCAGCTGGTAAAGCACATGTGGAATGGATTCAGCCAGGTTATTGTCTTGTAGTTCTGACCTCTCCTATAGTTCTGCACAAACATATGATGCTGACATTTTATAATGTGTTTCTATAGGGTTTTCTTCACAGAAGTAAAAGAGATGAGAAGGCTGCTGTTTGGATATTCTTGCAGAAAGTTGGAGAAGGTATTCAGTAGTCTAAATCTAGTTTTATGAATGAAAAGAGCAATATTATTAATATTAGTATTTCTAATCTTTGCATCCATATTGATGAGAGGTATACTTATTCATCCTTGTAAATATGATTGTGCATGTTTCAAGGACCTGTTTGAAGGAAGGTCAATGGTGTCAATGGGTTTCATTTTATACTTTCAAAACAGGATCTCTTATGATTTTCCCCTCTGTATTTCAGGTTGACTGGCTTGCCTGATTCTGAAGATTCTTCTGTCTTTGCCTCCCATTTCCTCGTAGGAGCTCTAAGAATAGAGACATGTGTACTACAATGGCCAAGTTTATGTAATATCTATGGATTCAAACTCAGGTCCTCACACTTATGGGAAGTGATTTATATACTGAGCTACCTCTCTAGCCCCACCCACAAAGAACATTTGTTCTGATACATCCTTGCCACTTGAGAGAAAATGAGCCAATCAGGTCACAGAGTGGCAGGCTGTGTACTCACCACAATTAGCTTCATCAGACCTGTCAGAACAGTCAGGCTTGTAGTCACAAACGAGGTGGGATGCAATGCACTTCTTGTCCTGGCACAGAAAATCTGTGACTTCTGAGCAAATCTCAGTGGTTTCTCCAACTTTGAAAAACAAAAACAAAACCAGCATTGACTCAGCATTTTCATTACAGTTGAAGACAGTTAGTTGCTATATAGATTTAGCATTATAATGTTAGTGATTTTTTTTTTTTTGATAACTGCCCAATGTTGACTTCTGGACAACAACCTGTCTTTCCTTCTACCTCCAGTTACATCATGTTTTCATTAAATAAATTTCCTTTAAATCAGATTTGCTCATGTAGTCAATGCATACAGACTACTGTCACCATGTACCTTCTTCCTATACCAATTCTTTCACAGCTGTTACTTGCTGCTATTAAGGAGGGCAATCTACATGACAATGGGTTTTGAACTATCCATAGGAGCCTGGTGTACCAGCAGTGGGTACACATCTAAGAAAAGTGGCTCCCTTTCTCCTAAAACTATCAATAACCAATAGTTAGTAGGAACAGAATGGGGCAGGGTGTATATTTCAGCCTTTTAAAGGCAGATCATTGTCATTTGAATAGACTAAAAACTGAGTTTATGTGTCAAATATTCTTTGTTGTTGTTGGATGGGTCTCATTTTATAGAAGCTTTCCCTAAGTTCTGCATTTAAATTAAGCCCTCTGCCTGAAGGTTTCACACTATATGACACCTATTCTTTATGTCCCCATTCCTTTCCAGACCCTCTCTCCTCTCCTAGTGCAGATTTTTCTTTTTTGTGATCTGGACTGTGTGCTGCTCAAGCTCAGTTTCAAAGAAATAACTTGTTTCTTGTTTACTTGTTTTGGTCATCTTTCTCCTAGGACTGATATTTATTACTTCATTTCCTATAAGAGCAGTTTGATTTCTGTATTTGAATTATTTCCATTTCACTCAACAATGATCATAGTTCTTTCTCTACACTCTAAGCTCACTATATTCTACTGGGCCTACATATCCTTTAATATATAATTTGTGACCAATAAGTGCCTATTATGATAACAAACTGCTTCCATTAAAGGGAGGTAATAGAAGTTTATAGATTTTCATAGAATCACGAAAGTATATTTTTAAAATTCCACTGTTATAGATACATAAAAATGACATTTCACTGCTTAATAGTAGTTTAATATTCTACAACTACTTTTTAATCACCTTAAACAACATAACTAAACACAGAAATACCTTTGTCACATAGACTGGTATTTCTCAACCTCCCTAATGCTGTGCCCCTTTAACATAGTTACATGCATTGTAGTTACCACCAACCAAATAATTATTTTGTTTCTACTTCATAAAAGTAATTTTTCATTGTTATGAAGAGTAATGTAAATATATGATATGCAGGACATCTGATATGCCACTCCTGTAAAAGGTTCATTCAACACCCAAAGGGCTTGTGACCCACATGTTGAGAACTGATGACATAGATGATTATAGGCTGATATACCTGTGGTTAGGTTAATTTATTTAATTTCAGTTTGTATTTTCATGAGTGAATAAACAAAGCTTTTGTAGACTTCATGTTAGTGAATTCCTATTGCCTTTAAGCCGTGTATATGCTGGAATAGCTAACAGCTGTATACAACTTCCACAAATAACTACCCATGAAATAACATGGTGCAAGGATGAAGCAGGAAGGAGAGGCAGTCTAAGACTATAGTCAACAATTCAACTATGTGCTCAAAGGTCATGCTAACAGAGCACTATAGAAACCTTGTTACATTACTCTAATTAACTCTAGTGAGAATTTATAGAGAACACAGCACAGTATAGGAACACTCTTTAGTATGCAAGACTATGCCATTGGGAATTTTTTTCTATGCCATAGGTTATGGATCTATATAATTATTCCATGAAGGGAATGTGTTTTGACTTTAAACTGTAGTAACTGTTCCATTAGTTATTTAAAATATGACAAATGCTTTAAATCTTGAATAAGGCTTAACTTCTGCAATATATTACTGCAAAGATATTAAGGCAAAAGTCATTATTCTGAAGTTCTGTGAATGAAATGGTGTCTTGGATTGCTATGAAACAGCAAAGACACCAGAGACAAAAAATTTTTTAAAAGGAGCCTTCAAAATCCCAAGAAAAGTATCTTTTAGGATAAGGAAGTGGTAAATAGAAAAGCTTGGTTATTATTTAGTGAGGAAATACCTTGTACATATGTAGTCATAATCTATCTTTATTCAACCAAAATGACAAAAATAGCAATTGATTTGGGTGACAAATATGTGAAATAAAAGCTATTCTCACATATTCTATAGTTGCTAATATCAAAAATGGAAGATCATTATAGATCAGAATAAAATTTAAAATGATCTGAGTAGCAGCAAATGACATTTAAATGAGACACAACTGGGTATTTATCCAACTAAAATAATAGCTTTGAAGAGTCCATTTAGTGTTGCTCACCTATCTATGTGTTTAGGCCTGACCATTTGCTATTTGTTAAACCATCTGGGGCTTATCTATCCCAGAAGACTGATTCTCCTTGTCTCAGCAGCCATTCACTGCATACAGCTCTTCATATTTGTAGAGCCATGTGAGATTGCTCTCATCATGTTGCCATGTCAACTGGTGTTGGCATTGTATAGATCTTGTTGAGGTAATTTTCATGGATAAAGTTCCTTCTAGTAAACAGAATACACTATCTCACAGCAAACACCATGGTTTTCTGTTTTTTTTCAAACTTTCTTCCCCTTCTTATATGATGTTCCCTGACACTTATGTGTAGGGCTTGTCATATAGACCTGTTAGTTATTCTTCAACTGGTCAAATGGAGAGAATAATTAATATTAGATTCCCAACCTCAGTGAATTACTTGAGAGGTAGGAAGGATACATGGAAGAGGTTACATAGGAGAATGTGGTAGAAGTTATGTAAATATTGTACTCGTATGTGAAATGTTAAAATTAAAAAAAGAAATGTAATATGGTCCTCAAATACTGTACTTGGTGATGTAATTGAGGATGTTTATGTATTACTTTCAGAGGAGAACAAAGCAACTCTAGCTTATACCATTGTGCTAATAATTCATTTTTAAATAATCCTTCAAGCTGCCTAACATGCCCTCTAGACACTTAGCCAGAAGGAGAATATAGTATGTAACTCAACTAAAAGGAAACACTCAATATCTTTACAAATTCTGGGTGTATACCCTAAAGATGCACATTTGTACTCCAAAGGTATTAGCTCAACTATGTTCATAGCAACATTATTTGTAATAGCAAGAACCAGGAAGCAACCTAGATGCCCCTCAACTGAAGAATGAATTAACAAACTGTGGTACATCTACAGAATGGAGTACTACTCAGCAGTAAGAAAAAATATATCCTAAAATTTGCAGGCGAATGGATGGATTTGGAGAATATCCTCCTGAGCGAGGTATCACAAACTCAGAAAGATAAGCAGGGGATGTACTCACTCATTAGTGGACTCTAAACAAAAAAGCAAAGAGCAAAGCATGTCCAAGCTGCAAAGCACAACCCCTGAACAGCTTTGGATCTGAAACACCTTGAAGTGGCACCTTGGATCCCACTCCCTCTAGAGGAACACCTGACTCAGTCTTGATGTTGGGGTGAGGAAACTGGATCTGCCAGGAGTGGATGATGAACTGAGCAACATTGAGTCCTTGGGATCTCCTGCCCATGGTGAGGAGGAAATGGGGAGATGTGGAGAAGAGAGTGATTGGATGGGGTGAGAGGGGAGAGGGACCTTGAATAATCTTATACACGAATAGAAAATGTGACTTTATTCATAATAAAAAAATGATAGAGGTTGGGGGGAGAAAACTGGATCTGCCAGGAGTGGAGAGTGAACTAAGTAATATTGGGACAGTGGGACCATGGGGCTGCCTGCTGCCTGCCCAGTGAAGGGATGGGAAGTTGTGGAGAAGAAAGAATGACCTGATGTGGTGGGAGGGGGAAGGGACCTTGAATAAGGATATACAAGGATAGAAAGTGTGACTTCTTTGTTAATAATAACAATAATAATAATAATAATAATAAATATTTAAAAATGATAGAGGAAAAAATTACATTTTTCTTAGTTCCTTATGCAAATGACACAACATATTGACAACTAATACTCCTAGAATATTCAAATTTCTTTAAAGAAAGACCAATATTTGGGGTAATCAAAAGAGAAACTTATTTCAGAAAGTCTATGCTCCAAGTATCTTTTCATATATGACTGCCCATTATACCTGATTGACCTGTTATTCTAGAAAGGACTCTAGGGGCATAGTTTGCAAATGAAGAAAACTTCAACATTGCATACATGGGAATATTATGTGTACAATATTCCCATATGTCTAGGAAATGTAGCTATATAATAACAAATTTATAATTCATCATATAATCTTTGCATTTATTTCTATTGATTTATTTTTCTATTTATATATGTGTCTGGAGTATATATGCATATTGTTTTTGTAAATGTATGCTCTTCTATATATACATATGTTTTGTGTAGTATGGTATGTATGTATATATATTTTTCTTTTTTATTTCCCCTATTAATATTTATCATTTGTTGGTTTACAGTGTTGAACATGATAGATTCCTTCTTAGATACTTTTTTCTCCTATTATAAATTTACTTATTTTTTGTATCTCATGATGAAGATTATATTTCTTCTTCTTTGTCTATATTGTTTCTTTAAGTATGTTCTGCAACTGACACATTGACCATAGAACTGACTTGGTTGAAATTACTTATTTCTCCATCAATTCTAACAGACAGCTTCACGGGCTGTAGCAATCTGTTTGCCAGTGACATACTTTCAGGACTTAAAATATATTGAATCATGTTTTCTTGAATTTTAAGTGTTTGCGAACAAATGTTATTCTGATGTAGTTGCCCTTTTTTGCTTATTTGGTACTTGCCCCTTACAATTTTTAACATTGTTTATGTGATACATATTTTGACATTTGACTATAGGAAGATATATATTTTAGTTTATAGCAATGAAACTTCGTAGTTAAATTGTCTGTGTAGAACATATAAAACACAAGACTCTCTCTCTCTCTCTCTCTCTCTCTCTCTCTCTCTCTCTGTGTGTGTGTGTGTGTGTGTGTGTGTGTGTGTGTGTGTGTGTGTGAATGTTTCCTGATAAGTAAACAGAGCTGGGAAGGCCCACCCTGTTGTGGACAATCTCATCTGACAAGGTAGGATCTGAGGTTAAATAAGGAGAACCAGAGAGGAAGACCCATATTCTTCTGTCTCTGTTCCTTGACTGTGGATGAAGCATCACACCCAGCTCATATTACTTTGCGTTGCATCACCCACCCTGATGGACTGCACCCTCACAGTGCATTCATCAGAAGTACAGTCTATCTGTAGGAGGAAAAGGGCAGCCAAAGCCTTTTGTGTGGTAAGAGAGATTGGATGATCCATGTTTTGAGGAATCAGAGATCCTGAGTTTATAGTATGGAATCATACCTGTTAATG
The DNA here is from genome assembly GCA_004025045.1 of Sigmodon hispidus. NCBI lineage: Eukaryota > Metazoa > Chordata > Mammalia > Rodentia > Cricetidae > Sigmodon > Sigmodon hispidus. The sequence continues at coordinate 28,900 of PVIH01003742.1, forward strand.
GTCATGCTCTCTAGTTCATAGACCTTTCTGTTATATAATAAAGGACTAAAGCACATGAAAGACATAATTTATTAAGAGCATGTCTAAACTATGGCCATGAGTTCCATGTGGCTGAGTTTAGACATAATCTTAATAAATTATGACTGGAGCTAAACAAAAATTGTAAACTTAAAATAATATAAGAAATATGAAGACTATATCATGATAGTATTGTTCTCAAGGGTTAAGTTTGTAGATGACAATTCTGTCAATACATAAAAATAAACCTTTGGCTTTGGATTACATGGTTAATCTCACAATACACTCATTGTGTCAGTGAGACTTTTTGTCACTTAGAAAAGGACCTGGGAGAAACAAGGTAAGAGAGGAAAAGTTTCTTTGGACTCAAGGCTTCAGAGCTTTGGTTCCTCATCAGTGGCCTGTGATGACTGTGGCCTAAGACAGAGCAGAAGCATAATGACAGATCAGGGCAGATATCCTGAAAGCAGCCAGGAAGCAGAGATAAACACTGAAAGGGTCATGCAGAAAGCATCTGTCTCTGGGATGTGCCTCAGGGATCTAGTTCAAACTTGGTCTCTTCCTGGAAGTTCTATCTTTTTATGCATCTGTGAAGATCATTCTTTGATTAAGTCAGAGTTCTCAAATTTTTCCAAAATCTGGTTCTACCCAGGGATGGGGGGGCACACCTACAAAATATGAGCCTTTGAGGAAGACCTTCCTATAACAACTCATCAAATGAGTGCCAATAGGATTTTTCCATGTTGAATTAACTTTTGTATCAACACCATTTCCTCAAATGGCAATAGGTGAAAAATAAATTCAGTGAAGAAACTTTTCATGAGACCCTGTTGTTTGGGCGCTTAAACATTCTTCTTTCAATGATGGCTCATTTATTAGTTACTTCAGTTCTATGATCCATCATTCAGAAGATTAAAAATAAATGTCCCTGATTAAGACCATAAAAAAATGATTTCTTATATAGATAGACTGTATAACCATTACCATGAATGGTATAAATTGTTCCTCCCCATTAGTTTTGCTTGAAAAGTGAGAAAGGACTATATTAATAAACAACAGTATTTAATGAAATAAAAAACAATTTCATATTCAAGGAAATTCGTGGTCTTTCTAAAAATGTAAAATTCCACTATTCCTCAGATCTTTATGTCACCACTGGTCTTTAATGAAGAAAAAGCCTTCTTTAAATGCTTTTTAGAGCAATCTGATTCAGAACTTTTAATTATTCTAGTTTGTATATTATTTTATAATGAGGTCATTTCAGGATAATGGTACATAATTTTCAATTTGCATGCAAATTTCAGGGTCAAACCATGATCAACTTATAGTTTTCCTGAACAAAATAGATACAAACACTTCTAATCAAAGTACAATATTATTTTTGACCTTCTCAATAAACTTTCTTATATTTGGATTATGCATAAGGGTTTTATTTGAAAGGATCATTTGTTATAATATTTCATTCAGATCCCTAGAGGTTACTAAGCTTACTGAGGAATAGAATAAGTTGTGAAACTAAGACACTGGCATATATATGTAATATTTTAACTTTATAACTAGTAACAAATGCATTATAAAGAAAAAAGAAGTTTTGAAAAAGTTTAAATAAATATTAACAGCACAGAATATAATCCACCTAAAGTTTATAATTTAATTAATTTTGAGTCTTGGTTTTCTCATCTGACAAATGGACATTTTCATATGTAAATGCAATAGGTAAGTGGCCATCAAATGGTCTTACACACAAACAAATTTCATTATATATTTCAAATTTGGCAAATATCTTATTACTACCTTTTTATATTTTTTATTCCTTTCTTTCACTTACCTTTAGTCTATATATTTCAAAAATAACTTTCTATATGATATAGCTAAGATAAAAATACAGAGTTGACAAAATAACACAACTATTAACTTAAGAAAGGGGGTGTTGAATGTTTTGATCCTTTTACCTCCTTCAGAGGCCCAGCACAAAACACTGCTTTCAAAAAATATTTTAAATCACCCTTTACTCTTTGGATATATAATAAATATTTAGTATTCATATATCATTTTTCAAGAACAGTAGACAGATTCTCAGTAATAACTTCAGATAATGCCATCACTGTACTTGGTGAATGTTTATTTTGACAGAAAGTACTGAGTGTCTGAATGTCAGTCTTAGCAAACTGAAAACAGAGATGTGCTCTACAGCAAGCAATATTGTTATTAATGTAATTATGATTAAAAATAAGACTTTTTAAATATAAAGCACTTTAATGGAAATAAACTTCTGCCTTCCCAGGGTGCCAGAGACTTAGGAAAGTGGCAGGCTTCTGAATGCTAAGTCCTTGTTTCCCTGTTGATGTCTTCAATGGTCCTGATGAGGGAAGATCTTTTCGCCCTTCCACATACTCCCCTGTTTATTGGAAAATCACATGTGGTGATCAGAGAAAGCTGAACTAATTCAATCTTCATTTTAATGTGTTTGTAATTTTAATGTATAGGAGATAACTTACAATTTCTGATCCTACTTCCCAAAACATATGCAAGCATAAAATAATTTACATAAAAATGATCTAGTGATACATTAACAAGATTTAAAAAGAAATTAGTTGGGGATAAAATTACTAATTTCTTAATACTTCCATTTCTTTTTCCATTTTAATCACTCAAATTACTTATTAATATTACTACAGATTAAAAGAACCTTTTTAATACTTTGGATGATGCTTATATTTAAAGCAATTAAAAGAATGAAAGCATCATCTAGCCAGATAAATTCCTGTGAGTCTCAGATAATCAGGATAATCACCTAATTCCAAGTTTGAGTTTCTATCAAAGTGGGACAATTAAGAGTATTCTAATTAACCACTGAGAAATCAGCAATGAAAATAAATCCAGGGTGTTCCCTTGAGCAGACCACAATGGATTATGAAAGAAATATGTAGATTATGCATCTAGGGAAGCAAAATGTATCAGAGCTTTATAAGGGCAAAAATAAGAAAAACAAGAGAGAAACTCTCAAAAAAAAAAAAAAAAAAAAAAACTAGATGAGGTCATTATACCCCAAAATATAAATGTAACACATCCTCTCTCACACATATCTTCTAGTTTTAGATGTTTGCTTTGTGTTTAACTTGTGGAATCTAGGAAACTATGCATGGATATTTAGGAATGGGGGTTATGGAAATCATGAGATGGAGTAGTAGATGAAAAACGTTTCAACCAGGTAGGAGAATGGTGGGGATGGAAGAATGAAGGAGCAGGAGAAAGGTCAAACAAAAAGAAATATATGTGAAGAACTGACTTGGGAACCTGTGATCTTGAAATTTAAGTAAATCATATAATGTGTGGGTAAAGCAGAACAAACAGGAAATGAAAAATATCAGCATGGGGGACATATGGTTGAGAGAAAGTAAGAACAATGGGGTAAAGGGATCTGTGATGATGTCATCTTGACATGGCATGTCTATTGTACACATGAATATGTAGCAGCTATGGGTATTCACAAGAACTGCACAAAAGCAAGGCTGTTAAAAATTCTAGAAGTGTGTGTGTGTGTGTGTGTGTGTGTGTGTGTGTGTGTGTGTGTGTGTGTGTGTGTGTGAGAGAGAGAGAGAGAGAGAGAGAGAGAGAGAGACTTTTTGGCAGGTGGTCACTGGTATATTACCACAATGGATGTCTTCACATATATTTACATGTGGACAGTACTAACTAGACTCATTGAAATACAAAGAAAGATAATGAAGAAGAGAAGGAGAAAGAGGAGGAGGAGAAGGGCATGAAATTAGAAGGAAGAATATTTGTTGTAGATTCCTAAAGGAAGATAATGGAGGACAGATCAAGATACAATGCACATGTGTATAAAATTTTCAAAGAATAATTTTTTAAATGTGAAAAAGAAAAGACAAAACTTATAACAAAAGAAAATAAGTAATTATCCTATACTTTACATCTAAAATTCACTTATGAGTGAGTACACACCATGTTTGTTATTTTGGGTCTGTGATACCTCACCCAAGATGATTATTTTTTTTTAGTTCCATTCATTTGCTGTAAATTTCAGAATGTCATTTTTTTAACTGCTGAGTAGTACTCCATTGTGTAAATGTGTCTCATTTTTTTATATTAAAAAGTCCATTCTTCAGCTGAAAGGCATTTAGGTTACAGCTCTCAACTCCTGAACAGCTAGGTAACAAGGAGGAACCTAAGACATCCATAGACCTCCCTGGGAAGGGGAAATAGAGAAGATCATCTTAGGAAATTAGGACCATAGGACAGAAGGATAGGTGGGGAGAGAACATAAGGGAATGAGATGGTTGAGTTGGAGGAAAGACAGAGAGGGAGAACAATGAAAGAGATACCTTGATAGAGGGAGCCATTGTGGGGTTAGAGAGAAAGCTGGTGCTAGGGAAATAAATAACCAAGAACTCACAAAGATGACCCCAGCTAAGACTCTAAGCAAAAGTGGAGAGGATGCCTAAATTGAACTTCCTTGTAATCAAAGTAATGATCAGGCCAATTGTCATTATAGATCCTTCATCCAGCAACTGAAGGAAACAAATGCGGAAATCTACAACTAATCACTGGGTCGAGCTCCTGATCCAGATGAAGAGGGGAGAGACTATATGAGCAAAGGGATCAGGATATAATTATAAGAAAGCCCATAGAGAAGGTTCACCCCACCTATTGGGAGCTCACTGATTCTGAACTGACAGCAGGGGAACCTGCATGAGACAGAACTAGGCTGTCTGAATATGGATGACAGCTGCAAGGTAAGGACAGTTTATGGGGCCTCTGCAAGTGGGACCAGAATTTATTCTTAATGAATAACTGGCTTCTTGGAGCCCATTCCCTACAGAGAAGCACCTTGATCAGCTTTATGCTGGGGGGAGGGACTTGGTCCTACCACAACTGGATATACTAGACTGCATTGAGTCACCCTGGGAGTCCTTACCCTCTCTGAGAAATGGATAAAGGGATGGTGTGGGGAGAAATGGGGGAATGACTGGGAAGAGGGTATGGAGGGGAAACAGTGGTGGGTATTTAAAAAATACAACTTTTAAATAAAAACAAAAAAAGAAGTAACTAAAATATATATGCTTACTAAAGACATGGTGGTACACACCTTTAATCCTAGGACTCTGGGAAGCAAAGGAGGTGAAACTCGGTAAATCTAAGGCCAGCCTGATATTCATAGTGGGTTCCAGGCCATGCAGTGATCATCATCATCAAGATAATATAAGCATAATTAAAATTATACAAATGCAAGTAGTCAATATAAATTTAAGCATTGTATCATTATTATCAACTGCATTTTGTTTCTTCTTACTCAGAAATTTATATTTTGATGCCTCAACTGCTGTATATTACAAATAGATCAATATTTAGGTACAATACCTTAAAATAAATTATTAATGTCCCCTTATCCAAACATATATATTCCAAAATCCACAATTAATGTTTGAAGGAACCAAACTCTAGATATATTATGTTTTTCTTATGTAGATATTGCATAATATTTTTAATCAGCGTTTTGGGCAAATACTGCTGATTTGGGGGATTGAAGGAAATAAGTTATTTTTGACACAAAAAAAGAGTGCCTGGTAGAAGTGGCAGACTATAAGAAAGTTAAGTGTTTGGAGCTATAGAGACAAGGTAATCCCTGAGGTGTATGAAGAAGTGAATAGCAAGAAACCTCCATAAACAGAACACAGAAATAGAGCAGACTGGAGATTTTTTTCTTAGTATTTAAAAAAATACATTTGGTTCTCCATTCCTCCATGCTCTAGATCTACAAATTCAGTCTTTGGTGATATCCACATCTGTACTGACAGTTATTGCTGTCTTATCATTGTTTCCTAAACAACACTGTAACAACCACTACATAGCTTTTGCATAGCATTAAGTATAGATAACCTAGAGATGATTTACAGTGTATGAAAAACATATACAGGCAGTGTGAACACACTATGTCATCTTAATTGAAGGGATAACCATACATGGAGTTTGGTATTTCTGAGTGTTCCTAGAACCAAACTCCAGTGAATAATCAGGGATGACTGGAAACACTAAACTGTTACATACTCTCAACCATGAAGATTACCTTCTAGAAAACTGTAGTGGGCTACATAGTATTTAATGAAAATATTTGTTTCCTCATTCCTAGTACAAAACTAAATTTTAAATAAACATATTTCCTTATAGTTTGGTTATGCAAGTAAAATTTGGTTCATTAGGTGTAAGTAAAATTGATATGCAACAGCTTTGACAAACAGTTTAGAGCAGCTGGCACATCCTGTTTGATTCTTTCCTCTACCTTAGTCTGTCAAGCTAGCTGGAAATAAGCCATATGATCGAGCAAAGCAGTTATTCCGATAAATCATCTCTGCTACCATATTTCATGTTCTCATCCACACTCGGTTCTCACTGTACTGTTGTAGTTCCTTTCATTGTGTTTCAGATAAACTTTGTACTGACTATAATAATCAACATATCTGGAAACATCCTTAACCACTTATTTATAAGAGGCACTGCAACAATATTTGTGTGAATGCATGATGCAACATCCTAAGAATACTTTTTCAGTGAACTTACTTTGATTTGTATTTTAACACCAGTTTTATTTGACTCAGTGAGGCCAAGGTGTGAGTGACTCCCACTGAAGATGGTTTATCATGCTCACTGATCCCAAAAGAAGAAAGACAATACACCTACGGCCAGCTACACAGAGAAGTCCTAGGTTTAGTAAGAAAAATAGGATATGAGGGACTGTGGGAAATAGCATTTATTGTCATTTCTCTAAAATAATAGATTCATAATTTGCCAGTTGGATGATATTAATAATCTCCATGGCATATTAGCCATTCTTGATGTGGGTGCCTATGTTCAGTAAAATAGATAACAAACACCCTTAAGTGTGTCTCTCCATCTACAAAGGATGTGACAGAGGGTTTGGAGTCTGACTTGGTAAGTCTGTATTTAAAAAATAACCCATAGGAAGCACCAGGATACTCCCACAAAACACAAACAGCTTGTATACTTTGCTCTCTGTCATTGATAGAGTAGAGTTCCAGCAGGCATGTTTACTGTTAGCTAACTCCAGTTAACTACCGGGAAGGTTTCTCAGACTCAAGAAGGGTCTGTCTGAATGTATAGCTGTGAGGAAAGCATGTCTAAAGCAATAGGTTCAGTCATCTTTTCTGTATTCAAGTGGTAAAGCAAAGACTTCTGCTTTCAGCAAGTGGCCACACAATAGATAGGCAGGGTAATGTGGCCCAATAAGACAGGTTATATCTAAAATCCACAGTTTAATTCAGTCTCACTCTTTCATCTTATTATCATATCATCCTGAAGCTGGTCTGCATTTCTGACCTTATGTTCCATGAGATTTCCTATGTCCTTAAATAAGCTGTCCTCATGCTTGATGTTATTAGTAATTAGAGTAGACCTAATTAAAATCAAGATTCCCAGCAATTATTATAAGAATGCAGAAAGACTTCAAACCTAAAATTAAGCTAGAAACATTTAGTTTTATTTTTTTCTGAGCTTCTCTCTGACCTTTTAATCAACAATCTAAAACACTTCATTCCCCAGCTCCTTTGAGGTAATTCAAGGCAATTTGTGTGATTCATTTGGTTCAAGCCTGTCTGAGACACCATTCTGTATTCAACCTCTAGAAATGAGATCACATATGCACTCAAGTTAGTCTGCTCTTAGCACCTATTTATTGTTTGTTATATAGTATTCATAGTTTGCTTCATTGGTTTCATTGATATTTATATAGTACAAGATTTTATTAAACAATAACATATCCAACAAACCAATAAAGAAACTGCATCCGTTTAAGAGTCTGTGTTGATTTGGGCATTACTCAGTCTCACTATGATAGGAATAGTTCTAAGGCATAGCCATGAAAACCAAGTACTCAATCTACATAATCAATTTCTCACAAAGGATCCCACAACTGCTCAGTTCATACCTTACCTGCATCCTTTGCTCTCCTACTCCACTCGCCAACTTACAGAAGTACTATTTGATTGCAAGATGCACTCCCCCAGTTCTTTTTATTTTGTGTGCAGATGTGATATATAAGTGTAACTTCAGGCATACATGTGCTTCAGCACATGTGTGGAGATTAGAGGATAGCCTCTGTATTTCCACTTTGTTGGAAAGAGGATCCGTGATACAATCCAGGAAGCTGGTTCTTGAGCTTCTGTAGATTCTCCTCTGTCTACCTCCTACTTCCTGAAGGTCTACTGGGATGAACTACACTATAATATCAGCTTTTTGTAGGTTCTGGGGATCTAAGCTTAGATCTTCAAGTGCTTTTTTGTCAGTTTAGACAATCTCTAGCTCTGTGACTTTAGTCTTTGGGAGTTTTGAGGAGTCTATAATTTCACATCCTTTACCCCTTTTTATATTATTCCTCAAAAAAAAATTTGCTTACCACCAATCTTGCTTTTTAGAATAATAAATTTGCTAAAGTTCTTCTATGCATTGGTAATATTAGTACTTTAATCACCTTCATATTTTAAATGATGGTTTAACAGTTGAGTTGCATGACTTCATTTCCTTTGATTATAGCAGCTTGTCCAAGACCTATATTCCCATAATTCTATTTCTCATATAAGTTGAAAAATATAGTATTTGCTACTATAAAGATGCTGTATATATATATATACATATATATTCTATAAAATGCAATGGTAATAGAAAGTAGCAAAAGAAATGTGAATAGCAGATCTTAATTAATATATTCATATGCACAAATACAAAGAGATTTTATTGTGACTTATTTCATCAGTTATAGTCTCATGAAATAGTCTTCTATAATTTCATATTCATTTTGAAGTACACCCTAAGATGAGATTTATTCTGCATCATAAACATTCAAAGAAATATTTTAGGACTAGGAAGCATATATTACAGTTGAATAGTGAGAAATGAAAAAAATCATAAGTATAAAGTAAAAATTTTACTGAAAAATCAATATTATTTTGAATAAAACATAGTCTAACAAAAATTGAAGCACAACATTGTCTATGTAATAGTCATGCTGATTAAATAATGTGTGAAGTAGTTCATTAGAAATGAAACAATTTCTAATTAGAAGTTACATTAACTGACGATAATGTTAGCATTCAGATTTACAGTGCCTTCATTTAAACCTGGGGCTATTTCAAGGACTATTTAAGTCTTTCTAAAGTATCTGCTCAAGTAATTATTTTTCTTAATATTACAAATGAACTAAGTCATGTCATTGGGCTTTGATTATAATCAAATATAATAACATTAATTATAATATTCCATTTATGATTATAATATCCATAAATTACATCTTCAAATGTAGACCTTTTAACATTAAAATGCTAATTTTTCACAATTGAAAGATAAAGCAATATCTGATATTGTCTCAGTATGCTACAAATGGTTTACTTGAATACAATATAAACTAATTAGACCCATTCATGGTCTTGATTTTATTTTAATTTAAAATAACTGACTAAAGATACACTGAACTCAATCAAATAGTCCTCTGTTTACAATATGGCTCTGAGCTAGGAATAATCATTATTTTCTGATTTTAGAGAAAGGAAAAAGTATGATTCTAGGTCTTAAAGATGAATGATGAGGATGTTTTACCCTAACAATATAGCCTGTTGATTCCTGTCTCAAATCAAATCCTACAGTAAGGACAGATGAGGGCACAACCGCCAGTGACTGGGAGTGGAGGGCAGATGCCAGAAAGCTAGTGTCACCTCTTAATTCAGAATTACATTAGTGTCAAATGTGTGCCCCTCAAGTCTTTTCTCACAGTGTAGAATTGTGTTGATAGCCTTTTCTTAACACAGACAAATTTTGAAGGTAAATTACTCTGTGCTGACACATCTATACACTGAATCAACATATAAAAGATTAATTACACACATGTCATTTCTTCATTCATTAAACAACAGCAATCCTTAGAATAAAACCTTGCAAGCAGTAATGTGTTTTCACACCAGAGTACAATCCTTGACATCTCACTATCAAACACAGCCCATTGTACAAAATAGCTTTTGAATTGTTTCAACTATAATGTCCCCTTATATCATACAAGAAATAGAATTGCATTTTTAACAGGATCAAATAAATTACATTTTACTTAAACCTAATCCCAAAGTTTTAAAAATTAGTTTTGTTTACTAATTTCTTTATATCCAAAAACTCTAAGGAGGGTTTGTAAACTGAAGGAGGAGACTAGTACCAATGGTTCTCAAACTTGTCATGAGGTCCTCTCTAACACACAGCCAAGGTCTAGAACGATGACTGCACTGAATAAGACACTTTGAGTAAAGTGAGTCCACAGCAATAGGGTTTGCAGCCAAGGTTTCAAAATTTCAGTTCTCCAGTAACACATACTGGTTGTTACAACAAGCATGTAAAATCTATATCATGTGGATTACTCTAATTGAGAAGTGATGTGGTTGAACATGTTTTCTGAACAGTAAATATCCCTGTCAGATATAGTGATAAGCTATAAATAATGTGGTGTTTATTAATCAGTAGCACAAGGCTAGCTTCTGCTACATATTAAAACAGTATCTCAAGAAAAAGCAATCCCATCATCACCACCACTAGCGAGAACAAAACTTGGATTTTTGTCAAGAGTTAAATTTTTACATCCTTCCTCTTACTAGAATGTTTTGGTTTTCCTCAGTCTAGAGGTGAGGCAACATTAACGATGAATATTACTTGAATATTAAGAGCTTAGGCTTGGATTTGCATTGCCTTAAAAAATTAGAACTAATATTACCAGTCATGACTCGACCAGAAACACTGACATGTCTGATACTGCATTTTCCTTTGAAAGCTTCTGCCAGTCTTTGAGAAAGAGTTTGTGGGAGAGTATTCTTGGTGACCATCAGGCACCCCTGCTATCCCCACTCTCTTGCTTTCATCTAGGATACCTGGAAAAGGTACTAAAAATTCATCATGCTAAGTTAAAAGAGAAAGGGATGGGACTTCAAACTTGGGATCCTCCTGCATCCACCTCCTTTAGCAAGTCCTATTGGTGTGTGCCACCATAAAATTTCTAGGATCTCACAAGGATCATCTCAACAAGACTGCAAGCAATAGTGGAGAGGGCGCTTGAACTGGCCTTCTCTTGTAATCAAATGGTTGACTACACTAAGTATCATTATAGAACCTTCATCCAGTAACTGATGAAGCAGATGCAGAGATCTACAGCCAAGCATTGGGCCAACCTCCAGGAATCCTATTGAAAAGAGGGAGGAGGAATTGTACAAGCTGTGTGTTTGTGTGTGTGTGTGTGTGTGTGTGTGTGTGTGTGTGTGTGTGTGCGCGCGCGCGATGATCATGATGGGGAAACCTACAGAGACAGCTGACCAGGTCTCCTGTGAGCTCATGGTCTCTACACTGACAGCTAGAGAGTCTACCTCAACTTGATATGCCATGCTGCTCTTGACTGTCATGGGAGGCCCTACATTTTCTGAGGAGTAGATGGAAAAGGATAGAAAGAAAATGGAGGGAGGAAAATGGTGGAGAAGATGGAGAGGAAACTTTGGTTGGAATATAAAAATGAATTTAAAATTTAATAATAAAATTTGTTACTTACATCTCCCCATTTCAAGGTTAGTCTTTCCCTAAATGTCGTCATGGTTGACTACTACTTTTATTTAGGCTTTGACAAACTGCAGCCTTCAAATTAAGAGCTTCTTACTACTCTTGTGAAGGTAGTAATTCTGTGCCACTTTCTAATTTATGTTATTTATGAGGCCAGTTAACACTGAATGGCAAAATACTTGATGCTAATTTAAGTACTTCAACCTATCAACAGAATATAAATCTTTAAAAAAGAGAGTATTGTTTATTCTTAGTTTTTATGCTTTATAAAGATTTGTACATATAGTCTCTATAGATTCATCTTTCATCTGTTCTTCTACTCATCTACCTTTCACATATAATCTTTACATTGTTTACCCTTACATTATATACAAACTCTATAGCTGTTCATTATTAAAATTAAAAGTCATTTCTACTTATTTTAGTAGGGGGAGATAATTACTTTCTATTTGTATTTATTTTTCTCTACCCCAATGTTTATTTTAAATAGTTCAAAACTCATACATTGAGCAGAAACAAGTTTACTGCTTAGAACACAGAAATTATGTCTTAACATCAAATTCTACAGGATTGTGAGTACAGATTTATTTATTTATAAAGCTTCTACACAGAAATCATTGCCTTATCATCTCCTAATGTCAAGGTTAATCAAGGCAGAGGTCATCATCATGCCACCTGGTTTCACTTCAGATCAGTTGCTTTTTCCAATAATAGGAGATATTTACTATTCACAAATAGTTTTTTTTCCTAAACTGGAAACTGAGAATAACTCAACTGGATTTTTATATTTTCCAAAAAAATGGAATAATTTTATATTTTCTAAAAAAATAGAACTATTGGATTTTATTTATCCTGAGAACCGAGGCAGTTTACAAAGAGGTCTTGAAAATAGACTATCCAGAGGTAACATCCGGGGAGTGTGTTTAGGGGTGGTGATAAGAATCAAGAGTTATGCAATGAAATAGAAAATTTAAAAAATCATAAACTGGAACACTAAGGAACACACATTCATTCCTGCTAAGAGAAGATATACACTGAATTTTGCAGAATTTTCTCCAACCTCAATAATATTTGCTAGGCATGTGGAAAATGGGATTTTGAATAGAATCAGACTCTGAGTGTTAATACAGAATTTTTCACTACTAAAACAATTTTTAGTGTTTTGCTTTATATATATAATATATTTATTAAGCTAACACCTATTAAGATACTATATAAGCCTTACATGCTTTATTTAGAGTTATTAAATTCTTATATGCACACTATGATATAGAAACATCATTATTGCTGTTTTTGTATGTCAAAAAATCTAAGTTAAAAAATTATGTCACTTGCTTTAAAATAAACAGAGAGCAGGTAGGTATCCAGGGCTCATGATGGAGAGCTGGGGACAAGTGCTACTTAGCATCAGCTGAATGGTTACAATTAGGAAATGGTTGAGCCTAAATTGTAATTGTTTAAAATGTGTAGCCCTGTAAACAAAGAACTTTTATAACTATAAAATTCGATTCTTCTTTCTGTTTCAGTTTATATTCTTCTCCTTTTCCCTATAATCTGGTATGGATATTGAACTCTATAGAATTGTATATGAGGTTCCAGGACTGGGTGCTGTCTGCAGAGCATGTCCCAGCACACTCTGGAGCAAGCAGAGATAAACTCTGCCTGTCACAGTCCCCACAGCTGCTGCTGAGTGAGTTTGTAGGGCTGCCACCCCGCCTCCAATTGGTCAAACAGAGAAAGACTGATGACTTGAAATTCAGTCCCCTGCACAATGCAGAAGTAGTGATTGAGTAGACCTTTTCCTCAGAGGTCTCAGGAGACACACAAACCCGAGTGCCACAACTGAAAAGAAGCCACCTAATCGTGAACCACTAAAGCCATGGGCAAACGCCAGTGCAAAAACTTACATAATAATATAAAGGACAACAAGATAACTCCAGAAGAAAGTGGTGATCCTACAAATACAAGACCCGAACTAAGCAATGAAGAGGAAACAGAAGGAAGCAACACCAAAAATTCCTTTTTGATGATCATAGAAGCTCTCAAAGAAGATATGAAATATAGCCTTAAAGAATTAGAGGAAAATACAAAAAAAAAAATTGAAGGAGATGAACAAATCTATGAAAGAAACATGCCAGGAACTAAAAGCTGAAATAGAAGCAATAAAAAAGGCACAAAATGAGGCAAAGATGGAAATGGAAAATCAGAAGAAAAAACCTTGAACCACAGATACAAGCATAATAAACAGAGGTCAAGAGATGGAAGATAGAATCTCTGAAGTGAAAGACTCAATAGCTCAAATAGATATATCAGTCAAAGAAAATAGTAAAACTAAAAAATGTTCAGGAAATCTGGGACACCATAAAAAGACCTAATTTGAGAATAATAGGAATAGAAGAAGGAGAAGAATACCAGCTCAAAGGCACAGATAATGTTTTCAATAAATCATAGAAGAAAACTTCCCTAACTTGAAGAAGGAAATGCCTATAAAGATACAAGAAGCTTATAGAACACCAAATAGATATGACCCCCCAAAAAAGTCAGCGTGCCACATTATAATCAAGCCACAAAACATACAGAGCAAAGAAAAATTTTAAGAGCTGCAAAAGAAAAGGGCCAACTTACATATAAAGGCAGACCCATCAGAATAACACCTGACTATTCAATGGAAACAATGAAAGCTAGAAGGGCTTGGTCAGAAGTTATACAGACGCTAAAACAGCATGGCTGCCAAACTAGAATACTATACCCTGCAAAATTATCATTCACCATAGATGGAGTAAACAAGATATTTCATGACAAAGTCAGACTGAAAGAATATCAATCTACCAATCCAGCACTACAGAGAGTATTAGAGGGAAAATTCCAAGCTAAGGACCCCAGATACACCCACGAAATTACAAACAATCAATAATTCAACAGAAAAAT
>PVIH01003742.1:43555-102921 GCA_004025045.1 Sigmodon hispidus
TGAATCTAAGAGTTGGTTCTTTGAGAAAGTTAACAAGATAGATAAGCCCTTAGCCAAACTAATCAAAAAACAGAGAGAGAGTGTTCAAATCAACAAAATCAGAAACGAAAAGGGGGACATAACAACAGACCCCCAGGAAATACAGAGAATTATCAGATCATATTTTGAAAATCTGTATTCCACAAAAATGGAAAACCTACAAGAAATGGATAGCTTTCTGGACAGGTACCATCTACCAAAATTAAATGAAGATCAGATTAATTACCTAAACAGGCCTATAACCCTTAAGGAAATTGAAGCTGTCATTAAAAACCTCCCCAAAAATAAAAGCCCTGGTCCAGATGGTTTCAGTGCCAAATTCTACCAGATATTCAAAGAAGAATTACTACTGTTACTCCTCAAACTATTTCACACAGTAGAAACTGAAGGAATATTGTCAAATTCCTTTTATAAGGCCACAATTACCCTAATACCCAAGCCACTCAAAGAAACAAAGAAGGAGAATTACAGACCAATTTCCCTCATGAATATTGATGTGAAAATTCTCAACAAAATTTTGGCAAACTGTATACAACAATGTATAAAAAATATCATTCACCATGACAAGTAGGCTTCATCCCAGAAATGCAGGGTTGGTTTAACATATGAAAAACTGTAAATGTTATCCATCATATAAACAAACTTAAGGAACAAAACCACATGATCATATCCTTAGATGCTGAAAAAGCCTTTGACAAATTCCAACACTCCTTTATGATTCAAGCCCTGGAGAGATCAGGAATATAGGGAGAATACATAAATATAATAAAGGCGATTTACAAGAAGCCGACAGCCAGTATCAAACTTAATGGAGAAAAACTCAAAGCAATCCCACTAAAATCAGGAAGTAGACAAGGATGTCCTCTCTCCCCTTATCTATTCAATATAGTTTTCAAAGTTTTAGCTAAAGCAATAAGGGAACAAAAAGAGATTAAGGGGATACAAATAGGAAAAGAAGAAGTGAAGCTATCTCTATTTGCAGATGATATGTATACATAAGTGACCCACAAAATTCTTCCAAGGAACTGCTACAGCCGATAAACACCTTCAGCAATGTAGTAGGATACAAGATTAACTCAAAGAAATCAGTAGCCCTTCTATACACTAAAGATAGAAGAGATGAAAAAGAAATAAGGGAAATAATACCCTTCATAATAGCTGCAAATAGCATTAAATACCTTGCAGTAACTATAACCAAAGAAGTAACAGACCTATTTGACAAAAATTTTAAATCACTGAAGAAAGAAATTGAAGGGGATATCAGAAAATGGAAAGCTCTCCCATGTTCCTGGATTGGTTAGATCAACATAGTAAAAATGGCAATTCTACCAAAGGCACTCTACAGATTCAATCCACTGCCCATCAAAATCCCAACACATTATTTTTTGGACCTTGAAAGAACAATACTCAATTTTATCTGGAATAACAGGAAAGCCAAGATTGCCAAAACAATCTTACTCAACAAAAGAACCTCAGGAGGTATCACCATCCCTGATTTCAAGCTATACTATAGAGCTACAGTAATAAAAACAGCTTGGTACTGGCATAAAAACAGACTTGTGGATCAATGGAATAGAATTGAGGATCTAGACATTAACCCAAAAACCTATGAACACCTGATCTTTGACAAAGAGGCCCAAAACATTCAATGGAAAAAAGATAGTATATTTAACAAACGGTGTTGGCATAGCTGGATGGAAGTGTGTAGAAAAATGCAAATAGATCCAAGCCTGTCACCCTGCAGAAAACTCTAATCCAAGTGGTTCAAAGACCTCAACACAAACCCAGCCACTCTGAACTTGATAGAAAAGAAAGTGGGAAACACACTTCTACGAATTGGCACAGGCCACCACTTCCTAAATATAACACCAGTGGCACAGACACGAAGACCAACAATCAATAAGTGGGATCTCCTGAAGCTAAGAAGCTTCTCTGAAGCCAAAGACACTGTCAATAGGACAAAACGACAGCCTACAGAATGGGAAAAGATTTTCACCAACCCTACAAGTGATAGAGGACTGATCTCTAAGATATATAAAGAGCTCAAGAATCTAGAGCCCAAATCCTTGAATAACCCAATCAAAAAATGGGGTACAGATCTAAAAAGGGAATTCTCAGCAGAGGAATTATGAATGGCTGAATGGCACCTGAAAAAGTGCTTATCATCTTTAGCCATCAGAGAAATGCAAATCAAAACAACTTTGAGATACCACCTGACACATGTTAAATTGGCTAAGATAAAAGACCCAGGGGACAGCCTATGCTGGAGAGGATGCAGAGCAAGGGGAACGCTCCTCCATTGTTGGTGGGAGTGTAAACTTGTTCAGCCACTTTGGAATTCAGTATGCTGGTTTCTCAGAAAATTGAGAATCAATCTCCCCAAGGACCCAGCAATACCACTTCTGGGTGTATACCCTAAACTGCACAGTTACACTCCAAAGGTATTAGCTCAACTATGTTCATAGCAGCGTTATTTGTAATAGCAAGAACCTGGAAACAACCTAGATGTCCCTCAACTAAAGAATGGATTAACAAACTGTGGTACATCTACACACTGGAGTACTTCGCAGCAGTATGAAAAAATGGTATCCTAAAATTTGAAGGCAAGTGGATGTATTTGGAGAATATCCTCCTGAGCGAGGTATCACAAACCCAGAAAGATATGCAGGGAATGTACTCACTCATTAGTGAACTCTAAACAAACAAACAAACAAACAAACAAACAAGTAAAAAGTAAAGCATGCTCAAGCTGCAAGCCACAACCACTGAACAGCTTGGGATCAAAAACACCTTGGACTGAGTATTTGAATCCCACTCCCCTGAGAAGAACATCTTACTCAGTCTTTAGGATGGGGGGAGAAAACTGTATCTGCCAGGAGTGGAGGCTAATCTAAGCAATATTGGGTCAGGGGGACCTTGGGACTGCCTGCTGCCTGCCCAGAGAGAGTATGGTGTGTTGTGGAGAAGAGAGAATGACTTGATGTGGTGGGAGGGAGAAGGGACCTTGAATAAGGATATACAAGGATAGAAAATGTGACTTCTTTGTTCATGATAATAAAATAAAAATAAAAAAAGAAAAAGAAAGGGAGGGAAAAAAGAGTATCTTCTCTTTATTATTGTACATAACTATACTTGCACATATTGAAGCATCAATTTATAAACATCTCCAAGTCCCATCTAGCACATCTCAGATACTGAGATGCTTCCAAGGTCATAAGGGACATGGGAAGGAGCCTCACTTCATGTACATATGTCAAGCAACTGATGAGCACTTGTCTTTTCTAGACGTAATGGGGAGGTTGACAAAGTCTCAAAAGGTTCTTTTCTAATGAACTTGAAGACTTGAAACAGCACTGCTCATAACATGAATAGATAACATCACTCATGCCAAAGTTGCATTTTTGAACTCCCTTGGTGAAGTGATATTTTACTATGAGAGCAACAGTAAAATTAATTCACATACAGGATTAGTTCTTCTTTCCCAGAGGCTTGCTTCCAAGTGGGTCAGAGCAGAAAACCACAGGAGTGTCTTTTATTGGCAGCATGTATCACACAGGACTATTTTGGAACTCAAAGCAAAGAATCCCTCTTAAAGAATTTTGTAAATGGAAACTGGGAAAACTTATTTATAATTATTTTTTACCTTTACTTGGTTGTTCTGTAAATAAAATCTGTAACTAGACTTCACACTTAGACATGTCAGAAAGGATTGCAGAATTATTTCACATTGTTGTGTGAATGCAGATTTATCCTTGGAGCAGCATTTTAAAATCTCCTAACAAAAGCTTTCAATTCAGGTTCTCCTTGATGTAGACTTAAATTTATTTCTCATGCATGCATTAGCAAACAGTTTCTAATCTATTTTGTTGGCTTATTTATTCTTACTTTAAGCTAAAGATATGTATATAAATCATAGACTTTACATTTTACATTTTGAAAATAAATTTAAAATGGAAAACCTCTGTATGTTATAAAAGTGATGGTATATGGAATTGGAATTACTTTAGCAGTTGAACTATGTGGCGATACAATTTAAATTTATGTGGCTTAACTGTGGGTGGATCCATTCTCGATATCCCATGTTGATTTTATTAAATATATACTATAACACTACAGAAAAGTGAAGGTATTGCAGCTTTTAAAATATTTTAATCCCATTAAAATTCACTGTTAAGATCCTAACTTCCAATGATGTTTTAGAAAATAGAATATTTAAGGCTATCAGTGGATTGTGAGGATAAAGCTGATAATATGGAATTAATATAGAAACATGGACTTAGGGAGGGATTTCTTCCTTCTGCCATATGACCCAGCAGAAAGGTACTATCTCATAAACTGGCAGGATGGCTTGGGGTTTCTGGCATATAGACCAGTGTACAATAAGTTTCTGTTTTCTTAGATATAAAGTTTATGATACAAATTATTACAGTAACCCAAATGATTATGGACAGATATTACTTTTTTAAAGATTTATTTATTTATTATGTACACAGCGTTCTGTCTGCACACCTGCAGGCCAGAAGAGGACACCAGATCTCATTACAGATGGCTGTGAGCCACCATGTTGTTGCTGGGTATTGAACTCAGGATCTCTAGAGGAGCATCCAATGCTCTTAACCACTGAGCCATCTCTCCAGCCTGCATATATTACTTTTTAATAGGTACTTTAAAGTTTGAAGTTGTTAAGATGCACTCTTCAATTGCTTTGTAAGTACAGACAAAATGAATGGAATGAGAAAATTTTGCCAATTTATAGCAAAGATAAAAGCAGTCACACTTTAAGTGTGTTCCTTCCTAGATAGGAAAGCTTCCCAGAGACTCACCAGTTGTGCAGTTCTTGAACTCAATATCATCAATTGCAGCTCCACCTCCTAGATCTCTTGTTCTGATGCCTTGAAATATGACTTCAAAATTTCTTAATTTTCCCAGCAGGATGGTGGCCTTTTGCCAGCAATTATTAGGGTCTGGCTTGCTTTGTCGCCAAACTTCTGACAGCCCTTTGTCTGTCTGAAATTAAAGAGGTTCACATTAGTGCAATAACTAAAGAACTAAATAATAATAAATGCTGGATGGCACAGGAGCTCTTAGGCAATGAAAATTCCAGTGACCAGCTCCACCCTCCAGGAGAGCTGACCCAGAACCTCTGCAGTTCTGAGATAAGGGACCTTGAAGAACTCCAGCAAGAGAAAGCTCACTCCACTTCTCTCTACACCTGGGAGAGAACTATACCAGCAGGGTCGCCATGACTCAGGACAACAGGTTGTTGAAAATGAGTTTCAGGTGAGGGTCAAATTTGATGATATATCAAATCCAGAGGCCTTAGAACCTGACCAACCAGTCATTATACAAGGAACACTTGCAAGTAAAGCTGCTTGGATAAGAGTATACTGCATGAAACACAGCAGCTCTCAGTGCCACTGAGGCAATGAAGAAGCAATGGAGAAGTAGCAAAGACATAGGTGCAAATTGTTTTTCTTTTTTCTTTTATAAATTATTGTTCATTTTTATTCTTTTTTAGATTTCCTTTGTTGGAGGGCACTATAAGAGGGAGGGATGGGTACAAAGGGACTGGGAAATGAGTGGGACTGGGATTCAAAATTCCCATAGTATCAATTAAAAAAATAAAGAATGAAAGAAAGGAAGGAAGGAGGAAGGAAGGCAGGAAAAAAGAAAGAAAAAAGCAGGAGAACTCTGATAGCAGCCATGCAGTTGTTTATCTCACTAAGACAGACAGGTTGACCCATCTGCATGATTTCGCAGAGCAATGCTGCTGGGAAAGGCAGCAAACATGCTTATAGCATTTGCAGAGCTATTACCATGACAGTGAACTCATCAGTCTGCCTCTTCTTACATGCAACCAAAATTCTTAGCATTGATAAGGCGAAAAGAAATGATGGGATTACTAAATTTCTAGTTCTGGACATCTCTTCCCTACTTTTAAACATTGTATCTAATTATTGTGGTTGTATATTCCTCCTAAAGAGCTTTGTTCACTAACACAGAGAAAGAAACAAGAGGCAAAAGAATTAACCAGAAATCAGTTATCTCTGTGCATCAAGCTGAACATGGAAAGTGATACTCCTCCTACTCAGTCAGATTTCAAATATTTTGTTATTACATAATTACAATATTTTTACTTTTCAAAACTATAAACATATGTAAACCAGCTATACCAGTTTCAAAGAATAAATTTTCAAACTAAAAGTTAATTTTAAAATGACATATAAGTGACTGGGAGGGGCGGGAGGGGGAAGGGGATACATGAATAAAAAAATGAGACTTTATTCAAAATTAAATAAACCAAAAAATTAAATAAAATAAGAATTCAACAACAAAAAAGACACATGCAAATATTTCCTCAGAATAGGGAAACAAGTAGTATAATCTGCTAATATGTGAGTGATTTGAGAATTGTAGCATGATGTAACATATACTATATTTACACTAAATTATGGAAAAACAGCACCTACATTAAACTGACAAATCAGTTGAGAGTCAGAAGAAGCTTATGCGTGCTGCTTTGTGGTGTTTTGATCCTATCTTTTTGGTAGAACTGCATGGAATCAGCAGGATATTGTCCTTCCGGCATGCCTATGGGAAGCTACTGGGATGGAACGACCTGTCCATTTGTGCCTTGTTTGCATTCTGGACTGTAAAAATGAAGACCTAGAGCTGCATGGGTTCAGCCCACTCTACTTGTGACTGTAAATGTAAGGAGCTGGCTCATGCTCCTTTTGCCTCCGCTTCCCTGAACTGTACCCTGAACTGTACCTGTACTTCCCTGAACTGTACCCTGGAAATGTGAAACAGAAAAAACTTTTTCTCTCTACATTGCTAGTTTATCATAACAGCAGCAGAGAAACAGGGACAGGATGATTTAATAGATCATGATAATAGATATTTACCTAAGGGAAAAAACCCTAACATCACATTGCACTTATGGTTAGCATCCAAATCATCAATACCACTTGCTGCTGTTTCATTGTGTTTCCTGGATGAATTTACAAAAACAATTTGATCTCAGAAGGTAATAATCAAATAGTGAAACAGCCCAGTATTTAATAGAATGACATCTAGAAAATCATGCACACTGTTCACATGACGTTATTATGCACAGCTATGAAATGTAGTATTATTTGTATTTTAAGGACATACAAAAATGATTTACAAAAAGAAATGTCTGAAGAAATGATCTAGGGGACTTATATATTCATAATTTCTTGATTTGGAAAATTAGTGCAGTTGTTCAATGCCTCATTCTGTGGAGGCTAAACATATGCTTCATCCAATTGTCTTCATTATTATTCTATTTATTTGTATTAGAAAAATGTTAAATTCATTTATATTAGAGGCAACAAAGAGAAGATGGAACTATATATTCATTGATATAAAATTAATTTTGCAAAACAACTAGCAATTTATAGATGAAGGTTTTGATACTATTTTCTTATATATTTATCCCCAGAGATTTATGCATTATCTACATTAAAGGATATGGGATTCACACATAAATTCCATTAGGAATTTTATATCTTTCTAATGGCTAATAAAGTTCTTTTCAAGGTTAGTCTTTGACTTTCAATGATGGTTTAGTGATTGTGAATCAAAGGGATAATAAATTAAATTAAAGATTAAAGTGGGGGATCTGTCAGACACTTAAGAATATCAGAGACAAGGATATTGATGAAAGCCTGTCTTAATTCATAAATTGTAACATTTTCCCAGGCAACCACTTCTGTAACTCACACAATACCCTTGAGTTGTGCTAAGCCTAAAAAGAGTTTTCAACAAATAACATCAAAGAAAGTCATGTGATCCCCTTAATCAATAAAATATGAATCATTTCTTAAATCTTATAGCTAGGCTTGTATTAAAAATAAAAATTTTGTGAAACTTGAACAAATTGTTTCCTTTGATTTTTACATGGATCTAAAAAAATTAAAGTGAGAGTTAATTATTTTGAGAATCTTCCATAATAGAATCATAAAACATTACTCTAATATATGTAACACTTTATATAGTTATATATAGAGAGAGAGATAAACTTGGAAAATAGCATCAATTCTTATTCCATAATTGCCATTTTTCCTTAATGAACATTTCTTTTTACATGCCTATCTATTCATTTGTTTATGTAGAAAACATACAATGATTATATAGTGACAATTTTAATGTTAATTTCTTGAATGAAATGGGGAAAAGATAGAACCTACTCTGTGGAAGTTAAGAAGTCTAATATAGAGCTGATAAAAATAAACAGCTATATTGACTCCCTCTCTCACACACATTTTTACAAGGTGGGTATGTAATCAATTCTGAGTTGTTGAATTCTTTACTTATTAATGTCTTGATTTTAATATTTTCTAATTTTGTAAGATGAAAGTCACTCACATCCATCCCATAATTTGCCACTAACTGGCCCTAACTGGCCATGGGCATAACCTTTGTATTATCATAGATTTTTTTCAAGTTTCCTAAAAAACAATTAGTAAAAGAATTAGGAAATTACTAGCAAGAAAATAATTAATTGTATATATACATATACATTAATAGGTTAAATTTCAAAAATGGAAGAAACATCTACTCCCTGTTTTAACTATTAAAGCTTTAAATACATCATCTTGTCATGTGCACTGCACCTGAGGCATCACAAAGATCTTGCCTCAGTTACTCCCTTGAATCCTCCTTTTCTTGTCTTAAGAAAAGGTAATGGGAAATACTAAGATAAAGACACTTCCCATTTTAAAGTTGTGTTAACAGAGAAATTAGTTCAGCAATTTATTTTGATATGTTTGATACTAATATACAAAGCTTTATCAGATAATTAAATAGTTTACCCCAAACCATTTGAGAAATGCCCCTTTTTCTTTTCTGACATCTTTATTATATTTGAGAAGTGTTTACAGATTTTAGATCACTTCTTTAACTATCAATCAAAGCTATACCTGTTGAGTCACCATGTTTTTTTTTCTTTAGGAAAAATTTTAGCAATGTCTTTATATTCTGCTAAGAAATATGTTAAATATTTAGATATAAACTACTAGGAGCCTTAGGAAATGAAGTAATCATGGATGGCAGACTAGTTAGGAATGCCAGGTAGAACAGAGTCACAAGTAGTAGTATGACAAAGTGTCCATTTGTTATCACTTACACAAATGAAATATGAAAAATAAATTTCTTGGATAATCCAAGAGACCTGGAAGAACTTGATCAATGACCACTCTGCTACAACCAAACACTTCTGAAAGCAGGTCTTGTCTCCACTCCATGTGAATCTACATTTCTATCTATGCTAGGTTGCAATAAGAGCCCCTCAAGGCTGTCTTAAGTAAAGAAAACTGGGAGCATTTGCCACAAAATTGTGGTCCTGTCTTCTTTGATGTATTTGTCATTTCTTTGGAATAGAACATAGAGGAAAACCAATCACACATTCATTGCAAGTAGTTATAGCATATTCTAGTGGTAGAAAGTAAACACAGATCCTTGAATATTTTAAACACATCTTTCATTTATGACCTGTGTCTCTGGCCTATGTAACATTTACAATATCTGAAGAAGCATTGTTCTACCTGAAAATGCTCTCAAATGCAACTGCCAAGATATTAGATGATTCAAAAACTGCAATAGTAACAAAGATATTTTGATAGCCAGTAGTTTGGGAATATACAAACTAGTATTTCTCAAAACTGTCAAAAAATCAATCCCAAACAATAAAAGTCTCAGAAGAAGATTAGTAAGGCATAAATAATACAATAATTTTTAAAATTGAGTGTAAGACTTAGAAATTATATCTTAAAGTATAAACTAGGTAAAATTTTGAAACTAATCTAAAATGGAAAACCTAAAAGAAATGAACAACTTTCTGGACAAGTACCGATTACCAAAATTAAATCAATAACAGATTAAAGATCTAAACACCATGGGAAATTAAAGCTGTCATTAAAAGCCTCCCAAATATAAAAAGCCCAGGACCAGATGGTTTTATTGCAGAATTCTACCAGACACTCAAACAAGAAATAATACCAATACTCAACAAAATTGTCCATACAGTGGAAACAGAAGGAACACTGTCAAACTCCTTTTCTGAGGCCACAATCACCCTGATACCCAAGCCACTCAAAGATTCAAATAAGAAAGAGAACTGTAGACCAATATCCCTCATGAACATTGATGCAAAATTACTCAACAAAATCCTGGCAAACTGATTACAACAATATATAAAACAAGTCTTCTACCATAATCAAGTAAGCTGTATCCCAGAAATGCAGGGATGGTTCAAAATACAAAAAACTATAAATGTCATCCCGCATATAAATAAATTGAAGGAAAAAATCCCAGATGATTATACCCTTAGATGCTGAAAAAGCTTTGACAAAGTCCAACACTCCTTTATGATAAAAGTCCTGGAGAGATCAGCAATACAGGGAAAATTCCTAAGTATAATAAAGGCGATTTACAAGAAGCCAATGGCCAATATCAAACTAAATGGAGAGAAACTCAAAGCAATCCCACTAAAATCAAAAACTAGACAAGGCTATCCTCTCTCCCTTTATTTATTCAATATATTTCTCAAAGTTTTAGCCAAGGCAATAAGAAAACAAAACAAGAGTAAGGGGATAATAATTGGAAAAGAAGAAGTGAAACTATCTCTATTTGCAGGTGTTATTATTGCATATATAAGTGACCCACAAAATTCTACCAGGGAACTTCTACAGCTGATAAACACCTTCAGCAATGTAGCAGGATACAAGATTAATTAAAACTCAGTAGGCCTTTAATACACTTAAGACAAACAAGCTGGAAAGGAAATAAGGGAAACATCACCATTTATAATAGCTGTAAATACCTTGGTGTAACTATAACCAAAGAAGTAACAGATCTATTTGACAAAAATTTTAAATTACTGAAGAAAGAAATTGAAGAGGATATCAGAAAATGAAAAGATATTCCATGTTCCTGGATAGGTAAGATCAACATAGCAAAAATGTCAATCTTTCCAAAAGCAATCTACACATTCAATACAGTTTCCATCAAAATCCTAACACAATTTTTTACAGACCTTGAAAAAAACAATATTCAATTTCATTTGAAATAGCAGGAAAGCCAGGATTGCCAAAACAATTTTGCTTGACAAAAGAACCTCAGGAGGCATCACCATCCCTGACTTCAAGTAATACTATAGAGCTACAGTAATAAAAACAACCTGGTACTGGCATAAAAACAGGCTTGTGGATCAATGGAATGAAATTGAAGCCTCAGACATTAACCCACACACCTATAAATACCTGATCTTTGACAAAGAGGTCAAAAACATTCAATGGAAAAAAGACAGTATCTTTAACAAATTGTGTTGACATAACTGGATGGCAGTATGTAGAAAAATGCAAAAAGATCCAAGCTTATCACTCTGTACAAAACTTAAATTCAAGTGGATCAAAGACCTCAACAAAAAAACAGCTATGGTGAGCTAGATAGAATAGAAAGTGGGAAATACCCTCCAACACATTGGCACAGGTGGCCACTTCCTAAACATAATACCAGTAGCACAGACACGTAGAACAACAATCAGTAAGTGGAATTTCCTGAAACTTAGAGGTTTCTGTAAGGCCAAGGACACAGTCTTTAAAACCAAGTGACAGCCTACAGAATGGGAAAAGATTTTCACCAACCCTATAAGTGACAGAGGACTGATCTCTAAAATATATAGAGGACTCAAGAAACTAGAGCTCAAAACCCTGAATAACCCAATTAAAAAATTGGGTTCAAAGCAAAAAGAGAATTCCCAGAAGAATTACAAATGGCTGAAGGGCACTTGAAAAAATGCTCAACATCTTTAGCTATCAGAGAAATGCAAATCAAAACAACTTTGAAAAAACCTGTCAGAATGGCTAAGATCAAAAACAGAGATGACAGCCTATTCTGGAGAGAATGTGGAGCAAGGGGAACATGCCTCCATTGTTGGTGGAAATGTAAACTTGTACAGCTACTCTGGAATGAAGTATGGAGGTTTCTCAGAAAACTGGGAATCACTCTCCCCAAAGATCCAGCAATATCACTATTGAGCATATACTCTAAAGACATACATTCACACTCCTAAATCATTAGTCAACTATGTTCATAGCAGCAATATTCATAATAGTAAGAACCTGGAAACAACCTAGATGCCCCTCAACTGAGGAATGGATTAAGAAGCTGTGGTACATCTACAAAATGGAGTACTACTCAGCAGTAAGAAAAAAATGATATCCTAAAATTCACAGGCAAGTGGATGGATTTGGAGAATATCGTTCTGAGCGAGGTCTCACAAATCCAGAAGGATATGCAGGGGATGTGCTCACTCATTAGTGCACTTTAAGCAAAATTTCTGTTTTCTTTGAAAGATGATGGTTGAATAAAGTGATTTAAAACACACACACATCCTACACTCACTCACACACACACACACACACACACACACACACACACACACACACAAACAAAACTTCCGGTTTGACTGTAGAAGGATTGCTTAGCAGAAATTTGTGGTGGTCATGGTACATCCATGGGCATTATCTGTGACCTACTGTGCTTTCTTCTTTTGTAGCTGATCTTAACCTGGCTTGAGGAGATATAGATTTTATTTTTTATGTTTCATGTATTTTAGAGAAAACAGAAGTTTTATTACTGCATGGGATTTTTTGTTTATCTATTCTGAATATTTTGCTTTTTTATATAAGTTTGATATTAATTTTCAAAAAACAATAAAAAAAGAAATTAAAAATACCTTTAAAAAAGGAACAAAATATTTGGAGGCTGGAGAGATGGCTCACTGGTAAAGATCAATGACTCTTCTTATGGAAGTACTGAGTCCAATTCCCAGCATCCAAATGGCTGCTAACAACTGTCTGCAATTCCAAGATCTGACACTCTTATACAGTTATACATGCAGGCAAAACACCATTTCACTTAAAATAATAGAAATAATTTAAAAAATTGACATATTAATTATGACAAGTATAACCAGTTAAATTTTTGATAATGATAATGAGTATAAGATATTTAGGCAATACTTGCACTATCTTTACTTTAATTAAATCAATCTGAACATTTATATGATAAAAAAATCACTTAACAAATTCTAACATTTTGCTCATTTACGTATATTACATAATTTTATTTACATTTATATAGTATATTTATGTTAATTTGATTAGTAACTATGACCTATGAAATTAAATCTGTAAAACAAAGAAAGTAAAAATTATTAGAACTACTGACCTTCACTTAGTTTAACATAATAACCACAAAGGGAATAGCCTCTAAAAGTTCTAATTAAATAAAATATATTTTGTATATCTAGTGTATTCATAAATTGTTTTTGACATAACCTTTTTTAAATTCATCAACTGGGAAAACTTTAGATATTTTTAAACAGGCATAATGATGACTAAGGAATAATGAAATCAATGATACCCCAAGAGATTACACAATGTAAAAATTATGTTGAATCTAAATGACAGCAAAATAAAATTCCTTTCATAAATATGTGGACTGAGTCATTTTATAGAAGCCAAGCCTGATCCTTGTTACTCAGAGAAAGACTAGAACACCACATGATTCAACTCATGTAGATGATTCTATTGGCACAAAAATTCTCTACAGGTATAATAAAATATTTTTAAAAGTATAGGAGAATGATTGATTAGTATTTAGCATAAGATCTTTATTAACCAGATGTTCTTCAAATCATTTAAGATGAGCATTTGGTGGGGAAGAGGGCTCAGTGTGAAAGAATAAAAAGTGCTCCTTCAGAGGACCCAGTCTTGTTTCCCCAGACACACAAGTCAGCTGACAACCACATGGACTCTAATGCCTTCTTCTTGCTTCCACGGGTACCTGCAGGTGTGTGGTGGACATACATCCACTCAGACATACTCATATAAACATAACATAGAAATAAATAAATCTTAAACAAATGATCAATTAACTGAAGTAAACTGACTAATATGGAAAATTATAACTCACACTCGCAAAAATGTTTATTGTTTATTTATATATGTTAACTAAAAAATAAAAGGGAAACTAAAACCAGTTAGCGTACGTAAAAACATTATAAGATAATCTGTACAGAAACACGTTGCAAACTACTAGAAAATATCTGAAGCAAATCTTCAGTTAGTGACTCCTATCTTTCTAAAATGTGGGAGGCAAAGCAATACACCCTTTGTTTGGATGTGTGGCCACAGACACCTTATGAAATATTCATTTTATGTTTGTAACAAAGTTATTTTAGGCAGAATATATTCACTTTCTTGTTGAAAGCGCAAGCCTATAAACCCAAAATTTATTTTTTGAAAATATTCTTCACAGGTTCATGCAACCAAAATAATACTCCCAAGTGAAATGGGTAGTTTAATGAAAAATGTAAAAATTAATAAATTTACATATCAAGAAGCCCAGTACCTGAGCTATATGGCCATTCAATCATTTCACTCAAGGTATCATCAAGATACTCATTGACCAGAAATGCCAGATTGTGGTACATCATTTTGTAATACAGCAATTTCACAGTATCTTGTGTAGATGAGGTATTTTATATGTAAATAACCAGTGTGAATTTTCATTATCAGTATAACTGATATGCCTATTTAACAAACTGTCCTATAAAATAGTCTTACAAAAACAGAGTTCCTAGTGTTAAATGTTCAAGCTTGTACTGCGGAATTAGAAGGTGATGCAACCTCAAGTTAAAAAGATTCAGATTGATGACTTCTCCTCCTCCTATCTTCATTCTTGTTCTTCCTCCTCCTGCCTTCTTTGATTTCCTTATGTTTCATTGATTTTGCTAGTACTCCAAACACTATATAAAACAAGAGTGGGTACAGTAGACAGTCTTAAACTGTTCCTGGTTTTAGTGGGAAAGCTTTGTGTTTTTCTCCACTTAGGAGGTCGTTGACTGTGATAACAATATATAGGATTTACTATGGTGTGGTATGCTACCTCAAGTCCTGTTCTGTTGGTGATTTTTAGTGTGAAAGCATGCTAACATTTGTCAAAGATTTATTCTTCATCTATTGAGATGATCATGTAAATCTGTCTTTAAATTCTTTTATATGATTTATTAGATTTTATTGACTTATGTATGCTACATCATCCCTGCATTTCTAGGTAAAGCCAATTGACTTGCAGTGGATTATCTTTGGATGTATGTTCCATTCAGTTTGTAACTTTGTTGTTGTGTCTTTACATAGTTTTGGGCCTAGAGTAATATTGGTTTTATAGGAGATTGAAAGTATTTCTTTCATTTATTGTTCATTGTATTATTGAATTTAAGGTCTTCTTGATTAAGGGAAACACAAAACTGGTACTGTAAACTTAGTCAACTAACCATGGCTGAAGGGACCATATAGCTAATAGAAGAAATTACTATTACCATTTCCTGAAATCATTATAATTTCTTACTGTATTCAAAGCACTTATTTTTGTAGCAACAGGCAACAGATGGAAACAACTACAGAGGCCACAGCTGCTCCAAACTTAGAGAATAAAAAATGGTGGCATTTCCACCTCCAGCTGGCAAATCTGCCATGGAATCTCTAAGCTGAAGGATCAAGGGAAACCACTGAAAAGGGGTTAAAGTTTATAGCCAGAGATTCAAAATGTTGTTTATGTTAGTAATGTCTCGAAGATATGACAGAGAAAATGTACCCATGAAATATCAACCATTGTGGCTGCCTGATTAAGATCACTGTAACATGAAAACAGAAATGTTTAACGTTCATGGACCTCTCCTCATAAGAGGAATTGCCTGCTTTCCAAACATAAGTCCAGGAGTGCATATTGTTAAGAAGCTGATAACCTTTGCTATCTGTAGAAGGAAACCTCACAGGCCTTTTTCCAAAGAGGCAGACCTCATCCAAATCTCCCAGACTCTCCTTCCTTAGATCATTATCTTTAGATTCCCAATTAATATTGGCCATTCTTAGGGTAGATGTCACACGCATGCATTTCAGGGCCTCCTGACTCTTGCGAGCAACCTTGCCAGCAAGGAAAGCACAACACCGAGGATCTTCTTTCAGCAGTTTATTCGGGACCTTTACAATTGTTCTCTCTTTGTTCTTCTCTTCCCAGGAAAACCTCGCTCAATGAATAAATACTCTCAGGGCATCCAATCCCAATAAGCCACGTGGGCACAGCTCATAGGTCCACATACACAACAGCAAACCACGCCCCAGGCTCAAGCCAAATAAGGAGTTGTTTATCAAAAGAGAGCACTCGCCCACAGGGGGTGGAGGCTGGAAATCAGCACCATCTTTAAGGCGCAGCAGCAGGTAGCTCTCTACACCTGACTTCAATATTATGTCAGTCAGAGAACACATTACATTTTAGGCCTTATATCTATAGAGTACCTCTTTCCCCATGGTCACATATACCTTGCAAAGGAGTTTCTAAGTAGTCACACATTAATCTTTACTGTGCACCTGGAATAGGCATGATGGTGCCTCAGAACTTTCCCCCAAAGAGTTCTGTGTTGTAAATATGCTGACAATAAGCCAACTTGCATCAGATTCCCCAAATCTGATCTAGGTTTATGAAGTCAGTCTGAACCCAAGTTGTCATTCTCATTTCCAGATCACTGTCTGCCTTTGACATCTGCAGGATCACCTGACTCAGTTTTGAGGTTGGGGGGAGATAACTGGATCTGCCAGGAGTGGAGGCTGAACTAAGCAATATTGGGACAGTGGGCACCTGCTGCCTGCCCAGGGTGGGAGGCGGGGAGGGATGGGGAATTGTGGAGAAGAGAGAATGACCTGATGTGGTGAGAGGAGGAAGGGACCTTGAATAACGATATACAAGGATAGAAAGTGTGACTTCTTTGTTCATAATAAGAAAAAAGAAAAAGAAAAAAAAACAGGGCAATATTAGCTGAGCAGTAGCAATACATACCTTTACCACCAGCACTTGGAAGGCAGAGGCAAGCGGGTCTCTCTGTGAGTTCAAGGCCAGCGTGGTCTACATACTGAGTTCCAGGATAGTTAATTCTACAGAGAGAAACTCAGTCTCAAAACAAACAAACAACACAAACCACCAGGGCAATATGAGGCCTATCTGTCACATTATACAATTGAGACCTCATCTACCTGTGTAGCTCTGGAATGTGGCCTAAACATTCTCAGCAGACTCTCTTTCCTCCATTGCTAGACCTGCTCTTGAGAAACATTTAAATCCTGTCATTTAATAAACACTTACTGAGCACCTATTAAGTGTAAGATGTTAGAAAGCAACACAGAGGACACAGTGGTCACAAGCTAGATAGGTCTCTCATGCTGGTCCCTTTTCCTGACTCCATTTGGCTCCCTCTCTTCATGACATCTTGCTTTTCCTTCTCTCCTCACAAACCAGGCAGATTCCTATTGACCCACTGAGACCCAGATCACAATTGTACCTCCTCCCATTACTGTCTACAACACCCTGAAGATGGTATTGCAGACATTTAGTAACTAGTCTGAAAATCAACACAGGTTAGCATATCAATTTGAGACAGAACCAAGACCCTCCTCCCTGTATCTAGGCTGAGTAAGGCAAACTACCATAGGGAATCAGTTCTAAAAAGCCAATTCTTGTACCCAGGATAATTTCTGGTCCCATTGCCAGGGGAACCACCAACAGAAATGATCTACACCACTGTCCCCTTCATTGAGAGGGCTTCGTTTTGTCCCATGCAGGCTTCCCAGCTGTCATTCTATAGTCCTTGAGCTTCTATTATCTCAGGTCAGTTGTCTCTGTGGTTTTATCCATGGTGCTCTTGATTTCTCCCATTATCGTCTAGTCCCTTCTTCCTCTCTTCAACTGAACTCCAGGAATTCAGCTGAGTGCTGGGCTGTGGGTGTCTGCATCTGTTCCCATTAGTTATTGGATGTAGGTTCTATGATGACAATTAGGATAGACACCAATCTGACTATAGGGGAAGGCTAGTTCATGCACCCACTCTACTATTGCTAGGAATCCGAGCTGGGGACATCCTTGTGAGTTCCTGTAGATTTCTCTATCTCCAGGTTTCTGTCTAACCTTATGGTGGCTCATTCTGTAAGGATATCTTTTTCATTGCTCTCAATCTCCATACCTCCCCAACTAGACCTTACAATATTTTTTATTATCTATTTATTAATATTTATTACTATATAAAAGACACATTTGTATTGAAATTTCTTTTTAAAAGATACAGCATTGAGGATATCTTAAAGAGAGAAACTTGACAAACACAGCTTCAAATTTAATAATAGTTGTAGTTAGTTTGTTCTTATGTAGGCATATTAAATAATAAAAATAACTTTTCTCTGTGTCTCTTTTCTCTAAAATACATGGAACATAAAAAATAAAATCTAAGGTACCTCAAGCTAGGTTAGGCTCAGCTACAAAATGATCTGTGGTCTTACTAATTTTAATGATGCATTTTCATGGCATAGAAAATGCTGGGGAGGAAAAGGGTGGAGTTGAAAGAAACACCATGATATGCAAAGCAAGCAGGATGAGAAGTATGTACATGAAGTAAATGTGCCTCATAAAAGCACATAGATTAATGGAAATGGGCTAATTTAAATTGTGAAAGATAGCTGAAACTAAGTATAATCTATTGGCTGAGAATTTATAATTAATAGTAAGTTTCTGTGTGGTTATTTTGGGAGTGAATGGCTGGACAGAAAGGTGTACATACACAAGACGTTGCTACAAGTTATTTTTCTTTAGCAATTAGATAACTTTTTTAAGAACATGTATTAATTGATCAAAGTATCACATAATACAAGAGTTTATTAAGGATATATGGTTAAATGCCACAGAGCTACTGTTAGGACAGAGTGCCCTTCAGAATGACTATTGCAAGATCTTTGCAGTTTTCTGTATAGAAAAGGATCACTAACCTAATTACAGTCCCAATCTATGATATTCAAGATGATTTCCTATTTAGCACTCAATGACCAATTCCCTTGTCTTTCACACTACATTTGGTTTCTGAAGGAGAAAAAGAAAAAAATTGATTAATGTAGAACAATGGGGAAAAAATGATCATGAAATGTCCCTAGAAAGCACCAGACAGGAAGAAGAATAAGAAGAGGCACCAAGGTTAAAAGCATGATGTCAGTTATGAATGATGGTGTATGTCTCTTGGCACAGTGTCACTTATAAAGTCTGATAACCAGTCAATGCAAACAGAAGAACAGTGGTCTATGATGAAATGGAACATAAATGAGCTCACTCATTTTCTAGGAGAGCAGGGAGGAATAACCACAGAGAAAGCACAGGAAATGCATGCATGTAAGGCAGCAACTGCAGGAAACTGAAGGCATCAGTATGAAACTTTTCCATATTTCTCTTTACAAAGTATCAACTATACATTTTTGCTATAAAAGTATTAAGATAAAGTAGCTGTAGACCAATGCTATTTAACAGAATAAGATGCACAAAGCTGTTTACCTCTACAGAATATATTTTGGGCATGAAAAAGAATTTTCTTGCTTTAATAATTCACTGGTCACATAAAAGTAGGTATTGTCATATTTTCTTGACAATAGACTAAGAAAAATGTCTTTTAATTAATGAAAAAGGTAGACAAAACAAAGTATTATAACATTGAAATGTAAAAGTAAAGGAGAAAAGACAATAGACCAATAATAAAAGATAAATTTACACATTAATTAATATAGAATAGAAATTAAATTTTATAAGTGTTTATTAACTAATTATAGAAATCTAAAATTATAAATATATTTATTTTCTATTATAATTTATGAATTTAAAATTAAATTTATTGCAAGTACTCCTCTACTTGTTGATAAAATTATTAAAATGATAAAATTAAAATTCATACTTATTTATGTATACTCAGAAAAGGGTACAGATAACTTTTTCACAAGTGAAAAAAAGCAGGATTATTCCAAGTAAAGAGAACCACATTATAAAAAATTTTGGAATATTAAAATGTTTTAGTTTTTTGGAAATCCCCAGTAGCATGATAAAGTGAAAATATCACAAGTGAATTGGAGACAGTGAGTAGTGAGACTAGACCATCTAATATCCTGGTTTTGGGTGACACATATGGGTTTGCTGGTAAAGCAGTGAGTTATCTTAAGGGCCAAACCAATTCTCCAACTATATAATTCAAATTTTTGAATTGCAGAACCATACCCATACTATATTTTCAAGCTAATACTCCCATTCTCCCATTCAAGGCTCCCATTGAATAGTAATAATTTCAATATAACCTGTGACTTTATATTCAACAGATGAATGACTACAATTAGTCTCATGTGAGTCTTGCTAATTTTGATACAAGGGAGTTATAGTCTTAAAATTTTTAATTTCATTTTATGGATAGGGGAGAGTATATGTTATACCATCTAATGCAATGTGTTAATTAAAACAGGCAATTCATGTAAAGAATTTAAACTTCTATAAAGCTTCTCATGATGGTGATTAAAATGGAGAAGAAAGAGCAATGAGAAGAACATGGCAGAAAAATATAGTAATTTGAAAAATAAAGTGACTTTTTTTTGTAAGTAATTAATGTTTTGGAGTGATAGAAATCAGTCTCAGAGTGATTTCCTGTGAAGGAATGTTTGCTGAGGCAGCTGCTCAGAATTAGAGGCTAGACAAGACAAAAGAGAAACATAGTGTAAATGTTATAAAGAAGGACACAACTTGGTGGAACCAACTCCACACAATTCAGCCAGTAAACGTGGTTCCTGCAGTGCACATACATTCTAATTGCGGTAAGCTCCCTTCAGTGCCATTCCCACACCAGGAATAAATGATGGTAGTGGAAAATGATCACGGGACAGGTTATTCTTTATTATAATGCAGTGATGTTGGCCTGGAACTGTTGATTCTGGATTAGAAATTCTAGACAGTAGAAGAGGAAACAGTCAAATATTTACTAGCTGCTGATGTCTATAGTTCAGGAAGTAACTGTAGCTAATTTGATATTTTGCCTGATTTTGCATGTATATGTCTATGTAGGACTCACAAGTATCTTACCAGATTGAGTTTCTCCATGACACATTCTATGTCTTACTTCTCTTTAATCTGATACCAAGCATGCATAATGCAAACAAAAGATACAGAGGATGCTCAATAAACTATGATATACCTGAAACTTGTTTTTCTTCAGTGTATGTTTATAATTTTAATAGAGTAATAAATGTAATCAATCAGAGAAGTGTTTCAGATATAGCAAAGGTTGCTAACAAGCCCCGAAATTATGCATTAGTAATTACCAACAGAGAAACTGAGGTTCTGAGAAGAAAAGAAACTTGGGATTAAGATCACACAAGAAGGAAAAGGTAGAGCAGAAATAAAAGCTACATTTATTTGAATGCACACTGCTGCCACTGTGTGGAAGTGGAGATCCATACAACAGGCCACTGGTAAGGCGTGGCCAAGGACTTGCTGGGCCAATGGTAATATAGACTTCTCTATAAAAAGACAATAACAGCACTCACTCTACATTTGTCATCTGGACATTTTAACTACATAGATGCCATAGTAAGAATTGAAAATGAAGTTTTGATTGAGTAAACTGTTCAATTTATGAGAGCTAGGCTCATTAAAGTTTAATGAGTAAGAAAAAAAATCTGTCCCTTAAAGTCTTGGGAAAAACAATGAGACTGAAACACCCATATGTAATGAATTAATAAGTAACAAATAGTCAGATACTTTTCTGGGGAGCAGAACACATGAGAAAAAGAATGATTATTGAATTTATTAATTCAATACTGTCCCAAGGATTAGTAGAGATAATATTGGACTCTAACAAGATAGAAGTATGTGATATTAGATGGTTAAAAGATTAGAAAGAAGTACCAGTAGTTAAAGTATGTGAATCTTAGCCTGACACAGGGCCTACCTGTTGACTACAGACTTCATATGCTCACACCTACACAGCTGGGCATTGGGATAACTGAGAAGTCAAAGGCAATTAAAAGTTTTAGGAGAAATATTGAAATGAAAGCAATATTCTATTTATAAACTTGAGTTGACTGAGTTTCTTCTTGTTTATCAAGGTCTTGACAACTCCAACAATGTATGTGGACTCAGAGAATAAATGTCATGATCAATCAAGAAAGCTGGATTGGAGACATAACTGCATTTCTGAGGTATTTCCTACCCTGACATTGCATGAGAATGACAAGTAAATTAAAATCTTTTATCATTTTCCAACTTAATGCATCAATATTTAGTGTATTTTGAGCTCAATAGAGTAAAATGAAACAAGCCATTTATTTATAATTCTGGTGTGTTTTTAAACACCTTCAACTTATTTACCTCACCAGGAATAGCATTTGTCAAATTTATCTTGCAAACTTTGGCAGAGATTCAAAGTCAGATGTTTATAGTTTCAAATATAAATTCAGGCAGAGAGATGAAAAGAGTGGTCTACTGGTATATGCTTACATATGAAATTTGTTAAGATCATGAGAAATCTCTAATTAATTACTACTTGCAAATGAAAAATTAATTTTCACCAAGAAAAATTTACTGGGAAAACAAACCTTTCTTAAGGGTATGCCCTATGTTCAGCAATAGGTGATCAACACAAATTGAATTTAATGGCATATTTGGAGGTTATACTCTAATTATGTTAGACATATGCAACATTTCAGGTCAGTATACATTATGACTTTCAGTTTGATGATTTTATGGGATTCCTATGTGAATGAACATGTATGCTTCTGCATCTATATGTGACTCTTGTGCTTTTTCTTCTTTTTTGTTCTATTTTAATTTGTTGTTTTGTTTTATCTTATTTTATTTTATTATTATTTCTTAGATGTGTGTTGTTTACTAAGGAGAGCCACAAGGATATGGACCTGGCTGGGAGGGGAGGGGAGGAGAGGGGAACTATACTCAGACTATATTGAATAAAAGAAATTTATTTTCATTAAAAGGGTAAAAAGATACATTTCTAAAATAAAGAAATTCTAAAAGCATAAATATTAATTATTTGAATAATAGTTAAAAATAAATGAAGAATAAATCAATAAAACCCAATAATAACAGATGCATCTTAATTTCTTATGATTGAGACAAGTTTGGCATTTAGAAAACTGGTAAGAAAATGGGAGATGAGAGATTATGGCTTGGCCGAGACAGGAAGGGCAAATAGTTACCATAGGACCTCCCTAGTCTACAGTGTCCTGAACCACACAGGTCTCCATGCTAAAACCATATGTGCTATAAAGAAATGGAACTATAAGTATTTTATCTTGATTTTTCTGTCCAGTCCTGATCATCCAAGAAAAATGCACAGATTCCTCTTGCACATCAAGGTGAGTGGTGAGCGGCATGATCCAAGGATGCTTACTCCAACCTGGTACTTCACTACAACCCTTCAAGTAGCTGCATGCTTCCCCCAATTAATACCAGACACCCTACAATTTAGGTGAATTAATCTCTCTTTCTCTCTCTCTCTCTCTCTCTCTCTCTCTCTCTCTCTCTCTCTCTCTCTCACACACACACACACACACACACACACATCTTTTTTATCTATTCAATACTATTTTCCAAATGTCAATAGCACCTTCTTTTTCCACATAGAAATGACATCTTTATTGATGAAGCATAGGAAGAAAAGTCGTCAGCAACCCAGGAAGACAAAGTTGAGTTTAAAAAAACATAAAATCCACTGCACTATTAAGGTCAATATGGAAATGAGTGGTGTTTTGAACTTTTTACATGGTCGTTTAATAGCTGCTAAAGAGAGATTGCCATGCTCTCACAAACTCATTCTGACAAAGGAAAGACAGAGAGCAGAAGTCTCTCACTACTCTAATCCTGCACACTTTAAATAACATAATGGACTGTACAACTACAACATTTTAAAAGAGAGTTCCAAAAGTTAATTCATGTTCAACCATTATGAGGTAGATGTTGAAAATTATCTCTGTTTCAAATTAATCTTCTTTGAACTATTTTTTTTATTTCACCTTTTGATTCCTTCCCTTCATGCTCAGTTTTGAAGAGCCATCTTCTGTCAGCTTTAGTATCTGATGTTAGATCTGGTTGCTTGTGTGGCTGCCAAGTAAGGCCAGGTGAATAGGACAAAATGACAGCCTATAGAATGGGAAAAGATTTTCACCAACCCTACAGGTGATAGAGGACTGATCTCTAAAATATATAAAGAACTCAAGAAACTAGAGCCCAAAACACTAAATAACTCAATTGAAAAATGGGGTTCAGAACTAAAAAGGGAAATCTCAACAGAAGTATTACAAATGGCTGAAAGGTACATGAAAAAATGCTCAACACCTTTAGCCATCAGAGAAATGCAGATCAAAACAACTTTGAGATACTACCTTACACTTGTCTGAATGGCTAAGATAAAAGACACAGATGACAGCCTATGCTGGAGAGATTGCAGGGCAAGAGGAACACTCCTCCATTGTTGGTGGGAGTGTAAACTTGTTCAGCCACTC
Organism: Sigmodon hispidus; assembly: GCA_004025045.1. Classification (NCBI taxonomy): domain Eukaryota; kingdom Metazoa; phylum Chordata; class Mammalia; order Rodentia; family Cricetidae; genus Sigmodon; species Sigmodon hispidus. The sequence goes on from PVIH01003742.1 coordinate 68,044, forward strand.
TTTAATGCAGTAAGGTGGTTTCTCAGAAAACTGGGAATTAGTCTCCCCAAGGATTCAGCAATACCACTATTGGGCTTATACCCTAAAGATACACATTCACACTCCAAAAGCATTAGCTCAACTATGATCATAGCAGCATTATTTGTAATAGCAAGAACCTGGAAACAACCTAGATGCCCCTCAACTGAAGAGTAGATTAACAAATTGTGGTACATCTACACAATGGAGTACTACTCAGCAGTAAGAAAAAAATGATATACTAAAATGCACAGGCAAATGGATGGATTTGGAGTATAACCTCTTCAGTGAGGTATCACAAATCAAGAAAAAGAATCATGAATGTACTCACTCATTTGTGGACTTTAAAAAAAAAATGATGTCATTGTATACAAGAGCTCAAGGCTAGAACATAGCTTAATGACACAGTGCTTCACTTCTGCATTGATTGCCTCTGGCAGGGGTGTGGGTGAGGAAGGACTACTTTTCTTTAAGGGGCTGGTCACAGGGAGTTTAATTATGTTCTTGTAAGTAAATGAGCAGCATGAATAGGCTTTTTTGTAAATGGGGAGGTCATAATAGTGGATATGAAACCGAGTACTGATAACTGAGTTTGATACAAAATCACCAAATAATAAATAAAAAATTGAAATTACAATATCACTGTTACATTCTTTGCCACATTTTCAGAAAATGTTGGATTTCCAAGTTCTTAGATGAATTTATTAACTTATATAGACAAATTAATTCATCATTTTCTAATTTTTATTTTATTGTTGACTACCTGTTATATCAATTTTCCTGTAATTGTTTCTCTATATATTTGACATGCTATTCTGTATGTATTACATCCTATCCAACATAAATGAGCCATATGACCCACTGAATAACTCATTTTCTCACTGTGTTTTACGTCTAAGGCCAACCATGTTTGTTGTGAGGATGGCTGTACTTATTGTTAGGGAAAGCAGACAGCCTGTTGCCACCTGGCTTCTGTGAGTAGCAAAATAACAAGTTTTGGGTTCACATGCAGCTGCTAAGTTTGAATGTCTTCTTTTCTACTTTGCTAACAATCAAGCACTGAGCATCACATGGGGAAGAGACACAACGTCTTCCTCCAGGAATTAGTCTTATTGATTTCTGTTCTGTTTATGCTCGGCATCTGAATGGAATATCTCATCTCTGGATATACAATGGCCCACTACTGTATCCTCAATACATCCCTTGTCTCCTTTGGCCACTCAGAATACCTCATACTCTGACCTACTTATAAGCAAGATGACTTGGTGACTTGGGACTTACTCCATTAAATTTAATATTAAATTGTCACTTCTATAGTTGTATCACTGTAGGTTATTTCACGTATTTATATAGGGTTATTTTTTGAATCATAAAACTTTAACATCTATAGTTCAAAACTTGTGTCACTGTGTTAACATGAACCATTTGCCTACAGAAAAATTACAAAATTATATATATATATGTGTGTGTGTACAGAATTGTAATATAATCACTAGCAGATATATTCTGAGTAAAATTTAAAAAACAATAATTCTAATTCATTGAGGAATGCTGTAAATGTATACAGTACCTATTATTTGTGGTTATAGGAATAACACAATCAGAACCTTCAAAAGTTTTGTACACAATATTGAGCTTAAGCTCATATAACAATATTGTCATTTTTGACATTCTCAGAACTTCCTCATGGGAATGAGCACAGTGTTTCTGCTGGTATCTGTTCTCCAGTTCTGAGTCACCGTCTAGGGTACAATATAAACTAGAAATCAATAAGGTCATGGTGAACACACTGTGGATCTAAGACACATATTATGGACTTTGATGGTGAGGACAACAATTATCATCAGATGTGTGAGCAGACTGCTTCTTGGTGGCATTGTCCTTAAATGGAACAGAAGGTACGGACTCTAACTGCTTCTCTTGGGGCATACTTGGAACATGGAAGTGAAAAATGAAAACAAATGTTCTCATTATTCTTTACTTTGTTCTCTTTTTTGAAATTTTCAGCCTAATTAGTGGAGATTCATAGAGAAGAAAAAATGAGAATATAAGATAAACTTCAAGAAAAAAAATTCTAGGCAGAAAATGAAATATATCTTAGAAGATTATATAATGAGTATCTTACATTGTTATAGTAAACTATGGATCCAGGGCATATCACATCTCATCTATAAGCATAAGGTGTAATTCTCATTTGTTCAACATGATGCACATCTGTATCTCTAAATCCAGAATCCAATTACTACATTACATAAAAATGCTGTGGGACGATGCTTGCCATTGTTGTACTTAAGACTTATTTAACACTGCCTCTGATTAGTCTTCATGTGTTTCTATCATGTCTTCTACAAATATTGCTAATCTTGATTTAGTATCTGTGTTTGTTTTCTACATGTGAAATTTTAACAAATCGTATTTATTTTGCTGGCATCTTAGTTATTTTCTGGTACAAAAATTATTTCTCATGTACTGACTACCGGATTCTGCAACAAATGGTATTTTATTGATCATAAAGTTGCAAAGATATTACACAGTGACACTCCATCTCATAGCTTCAGAGTTAATTTTACTAAATAAAATTAATGTCAATATGAAATAGAGGAATAAAAACATATAAGGGACAGCACAAACACAGAAGCTATGTGGATTTTCTAAATTTGCTCTTATAAGTAATGCCATTGTTCTGCACCAGGGTCTTGTTTTTTTCTGAGGACTGTGTTCATTACTGGGATCATTCACTCTCCTTTGTTTTGCTTTAATCATTTTTGTTGCATCATCAAAAGCAGTTTCTACATATGGACCCAGTCATATGAGATTTCCAACCTTCTTCCTCGCATGGACAGACTAATGTAGGTTCTGATCTTTGAAAGCCCTGTACCTAAGCCAACTTTTAAAATATTGTTTATGTCAAATATTTTAACACAACATTGGTTAAATAATGAACAAGGAAAAGGGGGGAAAAGTTGGTACTGGTTTGCCTTTGAGAATGAGAAAGAAATCATAAATTGTCAAAATCTTCTTTGTAAGCTATGGTTGTCCAATAGCCTACATTATTTTGTAGTGAGTGGGAAAGCACACTGTTTAAGCCTATCAGCATGACTAGAATACATAAAATACACTGACTACAAGTGCAATTAGTCATTTGCACCAGGAAAGTCATATTTGAAGTAATAAAATATATCTCTTATATACTTGAGAATGGATAGCTTTTCAACATTCTGAAACCACAGAGAAATTATCTATAGTCACAGTAATTTTAGGACTTGGTACTTATAAACCCTTATGATAATTTTATTAAGGCATCTAACCAAAAATTTGAAATGATCTCTTAAGACTTCCCATTCTTTTCAACAATGATACATAAGGAGGAGGTAAAAATGTAACATATAGGTGTAAATATTATTGAGAAGTTCATATGAATGTCCAGATCTTGTTGTGCATTCCAGCTATTAATCCCTTTGCCACTTTTGAAAATCACATATGCTATCCTTCCAGTAGATAGCTTATTGCTCTGTACTCAGTTAAATAATGAACATGATGTTTAGACAACCATGATCATAAAAAGTACTGTTTGCTTAATTTCTTTTCAAAGCAGAATAATATCTAAATAATCCCTTGTTGTGATTTTGGTCTCTGTTATTATGATCACTATAACAGTAGAACATCATTTTCAAGCTTAGTGTCCATTTTCATATTTTCTTTGTATGTTGTCTATTATGTCTTTTGCCAATATATCTACACTTTAGGAATCCGTAGGATTCATTTAAAGATACAATAGTATATTGTGGTTAAATATAACTAATGGAGTTTAAATATTGTGATTTAATTTGACTCATTTAAATTTGGGTATTATGATAAAAATCAATAGAGGCACGAATGAAGGCCAGAGGTTGAAAGAGTCATTCTTCATAAGGATGGTAACTCCTTCCTTCATTTACATATTAAAAACAATAAGTATGAGTTAAGGGAAAAGTGAAAAACAAGGTCGTACTAAGAAAACTAGAAAAAAAAATTACCTAATGTCCTACCTAGCATTTGATTATCCTCTTGGTGCTTCTGTGAAAACTGGCAGAATAATAGCAAAGTAAGGTCAAGCATTTTTTTTTTCTGAAGCAGAGCTCCTAAATGACTTGACTGCAGTAACATGTCATATTAATGTCATGCTGCCTATGAGATATGGTGATGATTTGAACATTTGTAATATGTGAGGAGAAGGGTAATAACTTTTTCTGATGGAAAATGTCAGGAGCCCACTCTTATTTTGCTTTAAAAGTGTTCATTTTGTTTTACCTGGATATTCATTCATCATGAGTAACTGAGTTCTGATAACATCCTGCTTTTCCAACATCACCTTATAGTGACACCTTTATCCAGGTTACAGAAAATAAACAAGCTCTAAGATCAACAGCTAACAAATAACATTGTGACTCAGTTATCAGTGAATGCAGACACTAAGATCCATGCACACCGACTTAAATAGATTGGATGTAAGAATAAACATGGGGCAAGCGGTGTCATCAAGGGAAAGGTCATTTTGGTGTAAAACAATAAAATTACCATTTAGAATGCAGTAAATTACACATTGTGATTGATACATATACTGATAATATCTCATATATTTTAAAAGAAGTATCAAGTAGTCTGGGTTTACCTACATAATTTTGTATGTTAACCGTCTGTGACAGACAAAATTAAAATTATGTTTCTTAAATGATTTACAGCTTCAAAAATATATCTTTGCATATTAGTAGGGCATATGGCAATCCTGAAAACTATTTGTGATAGGTAAGTGTATGATAAAAATATTTTGTATAAAATCCCCCAAAATAAAGTGGAATTATTTGTAGTTTTTATTATGAGTATCATTTTTTATATGCAGAAAGGTAATGTTTACACTCAACTAATTTCAGCCAAGATAATGAGTGAAAGCAGCATATCTGGGATGAAATCCATGTCTCTCTCGAGCTAGCTGTCCAGTGACCATTTTTATATCCAGGAGACTTCAGTCCTTCTGCCAAGTAAACACTTCTGGTCTCGGGAAACTAAGCACTGAGCCAGCATTTGAAGAGCCAGGTTTCATAAGGAAGGTAAATTCTTCCCCACTTAATATTATAAGCACTATTTAAATTGTTTCATTTGAATGACTTTGGCACTTTATAATTAAAAAAAAATTGAGGAGAAAATCTTACCTGGTGCCAGTTAAATTCACAGGATATATAAGACCAAAGGTTATCTTCTCTGTGTATTGGAAGGTCATATGTTTTCAGGAAGGTAATCATATCTGAATGTACAAATGGCTAGGTACAGTAGTTTTTGTCATGGCCCAAACACTCATGCTGAAGTTGGCACTGTTGACATACATTTTCTGAAATGCTCTTTTAAAAAATAAAATGGGCTGAGAGATAGCTCTGTAGCTAAAGTGCTGGCCACACAATCACAAGTGTTGGATTTAATCCCTGGACCTGTGTGAATGAGTCGTAGCTTAATTTACCAATCCCAAAACTGGGAAGGTAGACAGGTAGATATCTGGTGTTTACTGTTCATCCACTCTAACTTAATCAGTGAGTTCCAGGACAGTTAAAGAATTTATCTCAAAAATACAAATTAGAGAATGATATATATAATGTGATTTTGACCTCTGAACGCCACATGTGTGTGGACAAACACACACATCCACCTGCACATAGTTACGCACCCTTCCACAAGAGCAAACACAAATGAATAACAATAACTTTTCCAAAGTATTAGGAAAACAAACTTTTTGTGGTTATTTGTCAGTCATTTTGAATGATGCATTTACCATTTACTGGTTTTATTTCTTGTTATCTATGTTTGTTTTAATATTTTTTTCAGATATTTTGGTATCATCTAAGACACTTAGAAAAGATAAACACACATTTTTAGCTGGAATGTTTGAAAAAAGTTATTTTCTTTTTTCCTTTTTTATTTTTTTTCATTATCAATTTATCTATCAACATCTATTACTATATACAAGACACATTTGTATTAAAATTTCTTTAAAAAGATACAGCATTAAGGATATCTTAAAGGGAGAAACTTGATAAACACAGATTCAAATTTAATAATAGTTGTAGTTAATTTGTTCTTATGTAGACATATTAAATAATGAAAATAACAGTTCTCTGTGTCTCTTTTTCTAAATTACATGGAATATAGAAAATAAAATCTAAAGCATCTAAGAGAGGTTAGGTTGAATTACAGATGACAAAACACACTAGGTCACAACTAATGCCCACGGATGCACTATGGCCACCACATGTTAATTTCAAACAGCAACATATATCAAAATGTCCAATAAGATATAGAATGTATAATATATTAATCAAAGATAAATTAACTAGGCAAATTCTGACCTTAATCATTTAATAAAATGTAAAACATTTTTCTAGTTCTGAGCTATCTGTTTAAAAGTATCCTGTGGATTTTTTTAAAATAAAGCTTATTAGTATGGCATAGATAGAGTCAGAATAAAGAAGTAGAAATGCATTCTGAAATTACTGTGGCGAAATCAAAGACATAGTCAATAAGACAAAATAACAGCCTACAGAAAGGTAAAAGATTTTCACCAGTCCTACAATAGACAGAGGGCTGATCTCAAAAATATATAGAAAACTCAAGAAAGTAGAGCCCAATGTCTTAAATAATCCAATTAAAAGAATGTGGATCAGAATTAAAAAGGGAATTCTCAGCAGAAGAATTACAAATGGCTGAAAGGTACTTGTAAAAGGGCTCAACATCTTTAGCCATCAGAGAAATGTAAATCAAAACAACTTTGAGATACCACCTTACACTTGTGAGAATGGCTAAGATTAAAAACACAGATGACAGCCAATGCTGAAGAGGTTGTAGTGCAAGGGGAACACTCCTTCATTGTTGGTGGGAGTGTAAGCTTGTTCAGCCACTCTGGAATGCAGTATGGAAGTTTCTCAGAAAACAGGAATCAATCTCCCCAAAGATCGAGCATTATCACTATTGGGCATATATCCTAAAGATGCACATTTGCACCACAAACGAATTAGCTCAACTATGTTCATAGCAGCATTATTTGTAATAGCAAAAACCTAGAAACAACCTAGATTCCCAACTGAAGAATGGATTAACAAACTGTGGTACATCTACACAATGGAGTACTTACTACTCAGCAGAAAGAAAAAATGATATCCTAAAATTTGCAGGCAAATGGATGGATTTGGAGAATATCCTCCTGAGCGAGATATCACAAACCCAGAAAGATAAGCAGGGGATGTACTCACTCATTAGTGGACCTTAAACAAAAAGCAAAGCATGTGCAAGCTGCAAACCACAATCACTGAACAGGTTGGGATCTGAAACACCTTGGACTGGCACCTTGGAGCCTATTCCTTCCAGAGGAAAACCTGACCCAGTCTTGATGTTGAGATAAGGAAAGCAGATTTGCCTGGATTGGATGCTGAACTAAGCCACCTGGGGACCTTGGGACATCCTGCCCTTGTTGGGGAGGAGATAAGGTGATGGGGAGAAGAGAGAGTGACTGGGAGGGGCAGAAGGGAAAGAGAGTTTGAATAAGGAGATACATGGATCAAAAAAATGAGACTTTATTCAAAAATAAATTAAAAATTAAAAATTAAAAAATAAATTACTGTGGTGCATCTGCAAAAATAAAATGGTTCACAATTTCTCCACACTTAAGAAAACACTGTAAATTTCCAGAGCTTCAAATACATGCTCCAATCATATTTTGTTTGCAAATGGTTACATAAAATGAAAGTGTAAACTATTGCCTTTAGTTTGGATCATGTTCTTAATTTAACTGCAGAGATGGTAACAGAGCTCCTTTGCATAGTTTTGCTTAGAAAGCCATTTGATGTCATACTTTTATGATTTTAGGTTTGTGTACATGTATATTAATATCAGTACAATAGAAAATGATCCCTAGTTCTAAAGAGGCAAACTATGTGATGTGTTCATATCAATGTTATACCTTCTGGCTTGAGAATTTCTTTAGAAGCACAGGAAAATAACAATCAAAAGTCCAGAAAAAAGTTACACATTTTCTGAACTTTATCTCACAATTACATAATCAAAATCATTGTAACTTGGGTATGATTTTATTTGTTGAATGAGACCCCAGCTAAGTAAAGAGTCAAAACAACTCAGTATAAGTGAACCCTACACACCCTTGTAACCTATGATTTCTGTCCCTGTATATACCTAAGTATCTTTTCACTTATTTTTAACCCTGAGCCTCTGTCTTTTCAATCACTTACAGTGACAGTAATACTTCAGGTCATAAATTTGAAGAACCCCTAAGCCTCTTGACTACCACAGATTAGTACCTAAGGTGAAATTAGCACCATGGCCTATGTGCACACTCTGATTGGCAAACAAACTTAGAAAATCTGTGCCAAGACTTCAAAGATGTATTCACCAAATATATAATACTAAAGCCTTCATACATTTGGTCTGGTTGATTAAGAAAATTCATCAATGGGGTTATATTGACTACTTTTCTCCTAGTGCTTAAACAAACTTCTTTCCAAAAGTAAGTTTAGGGAGGAAGAGTTTATTTTTTCACAATTGCAGTACAGTCTGTCATTGTAGATAGTAGCATGTGGCAGCTGGTCAGATTGTATGCAGAGACCTGACATGGATAGGATTTAATGTTGGTACTCAGTTCCCATGGAAGGGTGCCACTAACATTTAGTGTAGGTCCTAACACTTCAATTAATCTGGTTTATAACTTCATCTCAGACTTGCACATAGTTCATTACCTTGCTTACCATAGACTCTGTTGAAAACTGATGGTAGCTATCATGTTAGCTCAATTCATAAAAAAGAATAACTCAAAGATATTTACTGTTAGAAGTTCTTTTAATTCTTCAGTGGAAAATATTGATTATAAGATGATACAGAGTTTTAAATTAGTACTACAAAGTATTTATCCTATATGGAATATATATTCTTTCTAGACTGCATAGGCAATTTCATAGTAGCTCCAACATACAATTTTCCTTCACTTTATAAATTATTTTATGATACATTCACATACTTTTATTTTTAATATTTATATTTAACATCTTTAAATATTGAAAATATATCTTATTGTTTACCTAATAACTGAATGCTTTTGATAAGCAACTCATAACTAGAGACACACAAATAGATCACACATATATCTTATCTTTAAGATGATGGAAGAAAATCAAGTGACAGAGAAAATATTTAAGTTGGATTTAGAGAGATGTCCAATGTGGTAGTTAATTCGAATTGTCAACTTAACACATTGAAGTCATCCAAGGAAAGTCTCAAAAAGGAAGGACTTGTGGGATATCTATAGGGGATTGTCTTAACTGCACTGAGTTGGGTTGTTTCACTAATTGTGGATGACAGTATTAAGTAGGTTTGGGTCCTAAAATATTAGAAATTTAGAAATTTAGAAAAAGAGGCTAATCAATTTGATATCCCAGACTTTATTGATTTCCCCATGGGAGGCCTTATCCTCTTTAGGGAGTGGATGGATTGGGGAAAGTGGGCAGAAGCTGGGATGTGAGTGGGAGGAGGAGAAAGAAGGGAAATTGTGTTTGGTATGTTAAACTTCTAAAATTAAAATGTAAAAAGAATTAAAGAAAGAAAAAGAGGTTACACACAAGTATGCATACATGCATTTCTTTTTCCACTCTTGACTATGGATATGATGTGTCTAGACATTTTAAGTTCTCATCACATTGTCTTCTCAGTTGTGGTGAATTGTGACCTAGAAACATGAGTTAAAATAAGATCTTTTTCTATATATTGATTTATATCAGGGTAGTTTATCATTGCAACAGAAATAAAATGAGGGCACCTAAGATTTGCCTATTCTAGGTTTTGTGTGGGTATGTACTGGTGGAAAGAGGAACGGGAGAGTAAAGTTGTCAGAAAGCACAGATATTCTAAAAGCCATGGATGAAAAAATAGGGCATATACGAACACAGCTCATAGATCTGCTTAGTAACATGTTGATGATGTTACTGCTTGATGATGATCTGCTTGATGAGAACTATTTGAAGGGAAGTTTGTGAGGTTATGGGATTAGATACTTTCCTTTCTGAAAATATACAGAGTTACATCTGTCACAAGACAGAAAAACTACAGATGGGACATAGAAAGAGGCATGCAACAGAAAGAATGTAGAGAAAACACTGCTTTTTAAGGAATCAATATCCTAGTTACTACCTTCATTTGAGGTCTTTTGGAAATCAATGCCACCCCTGCAGAACTATTTTTATTTATATCCAATTAATCATATTTTGTTTATATGGATGTTCCATGATGAATGCTGAAAGGGAGTTCTTAAACAGTATGTAAAATTTGTGCAGTGCAATATGTTGACTAAAGGATTTGACTGGATTGACCTTCTCTATCTTAAAATTGTCCCTCAAAAGAATACAGTTGACTGGCATTAAATGGCCATCTCATCACTCCTGTTTATGTTTAATCTGCATGATTTATGTTTTATAACTTGGAAATTAAACAAAATATTAATGTCCTGTTATATTATCCTCCAAAATTATGTAAACTGTCGCTATCCAAATTTCAGGAGGAAAGTGTTTGAGAAAATAGCAAAGAAACTGTAAATTGTCTCTCATAACAAGCAACAGTTCAAAATTAACTCCATTAAAATGATCATTAAGGATTTAATATTTTAATCTTTTTCTTGTGGTTTCAAAAGTAGTTTGGGATTTCTTAAGTTGATGACTTTATTGTTCAGTGTTATACAAGTTGCTAATTTGCATGTATAATTGGATATCTTACAATCCAATGTGAGATATACAGAAAGAACTCAAGAAACTAGAGCCCAAAACCCTTGATTACCCAATTAGAAAATGGGGTTTAGGACTAAAAAGGGAATCTTCAGCAGAATTAAATTATGTGCTATAACGTATTCTAGAAATTGGACAATTGACAAGGCATATACCATGCTTATGTCTCACAAGTCATAAATTAATGAAGAAAAGCATCTCCTTCATAAGCAAAGGTCAGGTAGTATAGTGAGGTTGGAAAAAAAAGACTTTATTGTACAAACAAATGTTCTCAACCTATCATTGGAATCCATTTAAGTTCCATGATTGACTGAAGTACAGGACATCATGAGTCATATTTTGCTTCAGAACAAAAGACAAAAAGTATGAAGGAACATTCAATGTACACCAGCAGAGTCCTTATACATTCTCACAGAGAGACTGGGTACCACATTGCTATCCTTTGAAGCAGGCTCACTCTAAACATAGATTCCTACCTAACTCACCGAAGAGGGGAAACTCATTGAATATCTGTTTGAGTGGAAGAATGAAAACAAAAGTGAAGAAAATTCAGATTAAACTTGAAATTTCCTTTCAGAGGATAGCTGTCTTACATGAGAAGATTGGATTTCAGAAGGAGAATCTAAGTTGAGACTGTATGCTGCAAGTGTCACAGCTTTTCATATCTTTGAACCTTTTAATTTTTATCTTTTCATGTTCTTTTTCTATTCTGTGGATATAAATGATGAGTAAATTAGAAAGTATTCCCAACTTCTCCATAAATATATATATATATACACATTTATATATGTAGTACTCAAATAAATACAGTTTTACTTAAGAGTATTCCTTCAAAACTGTTATCTGGGTTCTGTTCATTCATTTTAATTAAGATTATTCTAAGAGTTTGAATAGGAGAGTTTTGTTTCTTCTTCCCTTACAAGAATTGATAATAAGATTTCTCCCATGTTAACTGCTTACTCTGATAAAGCCAGAGCAAGGGAATCACAAAGCCTTTCTATTATAAAACTATCATCTATAATTGGTCATATCACCAGTCATGTAGCCTCATCTGAGACAGGTGTGAAGCAATTACAATGATAAGACATTCTAGTCTATTTTGGCAGAAACAAGTTTTGCAGACTCTATAGAAAATGAGCTGAATAGGCTGAATAGACACTGAAATATAATTGATAAGAAGAGATTAATTACATAGAATTATCATTTTGTAGGAATAGTATTTTAATTTTTAAGGCAGTGTCCTAGAAAAACTGAAAAGGAATAATAAATAAATATCTGCCCATGATGATTTTTTAAAAATATACAACTATTACCAATAAAAAGCAAAATCTGAATTAGCTAGTTCTTAGCATTCCCAGAGAACAACTCTGTACAATAGCTGCATCTGTGAATTTAAAATGAATAAATGCATGGGAAGCTACTAGTCCATCAAATTTTATACTACCCAATCTGGAAAACTGTTTTTCTTCTGTTCATGCAGATTCGGTGGCAGATACAAAGCCAGTAGTCCTTTCATTTTTTTTTTTTGGTATTTTGTGTTTTCATTTTTTTATTATTATGAATAAAGTCAAATTTTCTATCTGTGTATATCCTTAGGAAAGGTCCCTTTACGCTTCCATCCCCCTCCAGTCACTTTCTCTTCTCCACATCTCCCTAGCTCCTCCCCAGCAAAGGCAGGAGGTCCCAAGGACCCAATATTGCTCACTTCAGCATCCATTCCTGGCAAATCCAGTTTTCTAATGAGTCAGTACTAATGAGTGAGTACATCCTCTGCTTATCTTTCTGGGTTTGTGATATTTCATTTAGGAGGATATTCTCCAAATCCATTTATTTGCCTGTGAATTTTAGAATATCATTTTTTCTTACTGCTGAGTAGTACTCCATTGTGTAGATGTACCACAGTTTGTTAATCTATTCTTCAGTTGAAAGACATCTAGGTTGTTTCTAGGTTTTTGCTGTTACAAATAACAGTGCTATGAGCATAGGTGAGCTAATTTGTTTGTGGTGCAAATGTGCATCTGTAGAGTATATGCCCAATAGTGGTACTGCTGCATCTTTGGGGAGATTGATTCCCAATTTTTTTAGAAACTGCCATACTGCATTCCACAGTGGCTGAACAAGTTTACACTCCCACCAACAATGAAGAAGTGTTCCCCTTGCTCCACATCCTCTGCAGCATAGGCTGTCATCTGTGTTTTTAAACTTAGCCATTCTGACAAGTGTAAGGTGATATCTCAAAGTTGTTTTGATTTGCACATCTCTGATGGCTAAAGATGTTGAGCACTTTTTCAAGTGCCTTTCAGCCACTTGTAATTCTTCTGCTGAGAATTCTTGTTTTAATTTTGAATCCCATTTTTAAATTGAATTGTTTAAGACTTTAGGCTCTAGTTTCTTGAGTTCTCTCTATATTTTAGAGATCAGTCCTCTGTCACTTGTAGGACTGGCGAAAATCTTTTCCCTTTCTGTAGGCTGTCGTTTTCTCTTATTGACTGTGTCCTTGGCTTTACAGAAGCTTCTCAGTTTGGATATATTTTAAAGAGAATAAGTTGTACTGGATAGGTTTATGTCAACTTGATACAAACTAAAGTCATTTGAGAGGAGGAAACTACAATTTACAAAGATGCTCCCATAATATTGGGCTGTAGGCAAGCCTTTGTACATTTTCTTAGTCAGTGCTTGATGTGGGAGGACCCAGCCCATTGTGGGTGGTTGTATTCCTATATTTTGAGTGCCATAAAAAAAAAAGAGCTGTACAAGACATGAAAAGCAAGCCAGTAAGCAGCATTATTGCAGAACACTTGTTTACACTGTGTGAATGTATGTCACTCTCATTGCTTTAATAAAGAGCTGAATAGCCAATAGCTAGGCAGGAAAGAACAGGCTAGAATTGCAGTCAGAGAAGAATTGGAGATTAGAATTTGCCATGGCAGGAGACAGCAGTGACACACTGAAGAAGTTGAATATATGTCACAGAATAGAGATAACCAAGCCATGTGATAGAATGTAGATTAATAAGAACAAGATAATTCAAGTTATAAACTAGTTAGGAAAGAGACTAAGCTAAAGCCAAGCTTTCATAGTCACTAATAAGTCTCTTTGTTATTATTTGTGATCCGGTGGTCCAAAGGAAAGTCTGACTACAGAGCACTCCTCCATGTCCTCTGCATCATGTTCCCAGGTCCCTGCCTTGTTTGAGTTCCTGTACTTACTTTCTTCATCAATGAACAGTAATATAAAGAAATATAGGCTAAATAAACCCTTTCCTCCCCAATTCTCTTTTAGTTATGCTATTTTGTTTCATCAATAGAAACCGTAACTGTGGCAGAAAGTTCTATCAGAGAATTTGGGTGAAGGAAGAGAAGGGGAAATGATGTTATAATCTTAAAAAAAAAAACCCAAAGTATAAGAAAATTTAATTTGACTAGTTTATGTTCCAAAATCCACGTGTTTGCAAATTCAATCATTACAAAACCAAGTTTCCTTTCTTTAGCCTCTGTGTATCCTTTATGTCTGCAATCTTTACTCCCTTTTCATAAACTATGAGAAAAATGAACCTGCACTAACAATTCAGTGGCTGAAGAGATCAGAATATATATAGTCTGAAAACTGCACAAATAAAAATGTGAGTACACAGATCTTCTCAGATTAGGGTGGTTTTGAGCATACAGATGTAAGGTAATTGGAGGTCTGTAGGCAGAGTGTTTAAACCATTTGAATCTTGTGTACACCTGAAGCTCTTGTTGACTAGTGAAAGAGTAAAGGAAGATAGAATGATGAGCTGCTTACTAATCAAAGGACACTAGCCTTTTATTTGCTATTTTCTACAAACCAGTGAACAAAAATAATTACAGTTATGCATTGCTGTCCTTGAATGACTGGTTCCAGGAATATGAGATATCAAAGTCCATATATATTAAAGTCATATTTTTAATGGTATAGCTAATGCATACAAGCTAGAAATACTCTCCATATGTGTTAATATCACCTCTGATATTCCAAACATACCAAACTTAATGCAAATGATATGTAAATAGTTATTGTGCTACGTTATCTATGGGATGGCAAAAAAAAAAAATCTTTGAATGGACTGGAGAGATGGCTCAGCTATTAAGATCACTGTTGGTCTTGCAAAGGGCCCTAGGTTTGCTGCTGAGCACCCACATGCTGGATTACAGCCATCCCTAACTCCAGTTCTAGGGAATCTGTTACCTTGACCTTAATGGAGACCAGGAATACATTTGATACACATTCATGTAGGCAAAAAGCTCATAGTACTAAATAAAATGAATAAATGTTAAAAATTAAAAATATATGTATGTTTAATATAAATGCAGTGGTTTTTTATGATCTGAAGAGAAACCTGAGTAGACATATACTAATTTTTAAATGTTTCATTGTTAAATCTACAAATGAGAAGGAACTCATACAGAGAAAAGGCTGACTCTGTAACTATTTCTAAATGTAGAAAACATCAATTTCTAGTAAATTGAACAACTCAAATTAGAAATCAGAAAATTGAATACAATCTTTTTTCTTAAAATGCCATATGAATGGGCTCATGAAATATGCTTCTCACTTCTAGTACTTCACCTTTGAAATGAATATCTTACACTAGAGAATACTGAAGGACTCGCCAGCTCTCAAACTTCCCTGTTTGCTAAGCAAGACAAAGCAACAAAGTAGTTTAATTATGACCTTTCAGCATTACAAGGTTGCCCTATCAGGAGATCTCTCCTAAAATACATTATATTTCTCCACTTCTGGCTTGAATATATTACATTGTCTATCATGACTGCATAATGGATAGTACTGAATGTTTTCAATGAAATATATTTAAATTCTCTAAAGCACACAGTAATCTTGATTTAAAAAATTCAACAGTTTATTACAGATGGAGCACTTCTTTTTTTTCTTTTTTTAAAAAATTATTATTATGAACAAAGAAGTCACACTTTCTAACCTTGTATATCCTTATTCAAGGTCCCTTCCCCCTCCCACCACATCAGGTCATTCTTTCTTCTCCACATCTCCCCATCCCCTCCCTGGCCAGGCAGCAGGCAGTCCCATGGTCCCATTGACTCAATGTTGCTTAGTTCAGTCTCCACTCCTGGCAGATCTAGTTTTCTCCCCCTCTCTCAAGAGTGAGTCAGGTGTTCTTCTAGGGGGAGTGAGATACAAGGAGTCAATCCAGGATGGAGCACTTCTAAAAGGCAATAATGTTCTTCAGAGAGCAGGTGCATTCTATTCAAATTACTAATTGAAAAGATGCACAAGGTTGTTTGTTCCATTTGAGGCTGAGCAGTCTTCACTGTTTTTGCAATCTACAAAGATCAAAGCAAACTGAAGAATCCCACCCTGCTTCATGTTTGAAGAGGGTTCATACTCATATCCTATTGGTCCTCAGTTATCTCCTCAGAAGAAAAAAGAGAGAGAGACCAGAAAAAGTGAAATTCTGAAAGAAAAGATAAATACATTTTTAAACTAAGTGTACTTTTATGCTACTAAAATATTTATTATTGAGATGGGTACAAAGCACTGTAGTTATTGTGCTTGCCCACAATGTATGAGACCTTGGATTA
This sequence comes from Sigmodon hispidus, assembly GCA_004025045.1. NCBI lineage: Eukaryota > Metazoa > Chordata > Mammalia > Rodentia > Cricetidae > Sigmodon > Sigmodon hispidus. Next base: position 84,443 of record PVIH01003742.1, read on the forward strand.
CCTCCTCATCACTGCATTACTGAACACAATGGCAGACACCTACAATACCAACACATGGGAGGTGAAGGCAGAGGATCAAAAGTTCAAATACATACTTGATTGACCACATAATGAGTTTGAGGGGCCTTTGATGTAAAATACCCTGTCATAAACAAACAGCAAATATCCCTATGGTATTCCTGAACACTTTTTAAAATGTTTTGTTTAAAATTTTCAGTGGCCAAAAAGCAATGATTTAAAATTAATAAGAAATTTAAAACCAAATGTCAAGTGATTAAAAGGCACACAAAATTAAGAAAAGTTAAGAAATATACCATTTTTAGGATGAATCATTGACTATAACCAGAAAAGGTCATAGTGTACTGCCTGTAGTTATGCAGTATACTTCACTTCTGACAGACTCCATGGAAAGACAAAGCAAATTGACCATATAACTCCTTGATGTTATTTCAAACTACCTTGTTCAAAAACCCTTACTTGTGATTTTAAATTGTGCTTTTAATTAACACATTTCCACCACATTCCATAGGCTAAATCCCTCTCACAAAGAATTTGTCTTGGTCCAAGCTGTGAGGGACAAAAAGCTAATGATTTTCCATCTGGTTAACTACTTAACACTATGTAATATTATTTAAACAGAATTTGTACTCTTAGTTTTATTTACATTATTTTAGAGGTTTGTTTAATTTACTATCTAGACACAATACAAATAGCAAAAGATAATATAATAATTGTTATTAGTTTTTCAGCAGACTAGTTCTTATTTTTGTTAATCATGCATTGCCAGAATTTAAGAATGTATACCTAAGGTAGATTATAAATTCTTCAGAGCAGACTTTACTGCAATATATGAAATATATCATAACCTGTCCTTTCAGAAGAATGAGTCTGAACAAAAACTTAGAAGGCATCCCTTTATAATTATCTCATCAACCACTCCCTGAAGATCTTAAGTGGCAAGGAAAAACCCACGTTTCAATACTGTGGTCTCATGAACTAACAAAGTCTTAGTAGAAAGAAAATCATCAATCACCAGCTAGTGAGCAGGAATCAGTCTTGGAGTCCAGATGAACACTCAGGAGAGGAATTATGAGAAGTAAAAATGGTAAGGAAGCTTTATCAAAATGCTGTATCTTTCTGTTGTATTGGCTTGATGTGGAACAAAAGCATCAGGCAGGGGTGTCATTTCTGAGGTTCCGAAGAGAAGACTAAGCTATGGGGGGCACATTCATGAACTGGGAGTACTGTTTTTGTAGGGAGAAAAATGAAAGAAAGTACAGAATATTACCCCTGTTGAGTTTGCCATCTGCCTAGCATGTTTTCAGACTCATGAGAAGGGAAAATACAGCATGGTTTCACACAGGGACATCTATGAAGTACTTTGTAAACAGGATCAAAAGTATTCATATTATTCTCCAAATTGAAATGATTTCCCCAAAATTTTGAATATAAATTAAATACATGCTATGAAAAATTTCTCTTTTATTGTCTTTGAGATTTTACAAAATAAGTAGGAATTATTTATTTGCTTATTATTTATTTATTATTTATTTCAGATGCAAGTATTAAATCTAGAGTCTTGTGCATACTTGGTAAATGCATAGGCATGAAGTTACAATGTCAATGCCTCAATAATCCATCCTCAGTTTGGGTGGTAGTTTTATTAAGTCTAAAAGTATTTCTAATTTAAATCATGTTTGTCAATTAATTTCTTGACAATTCATTGACATGTATTTAATTCATTCTCATCACACTCACCCCTGAACTCCCTCTTATCCTCTTCTGAGTGTACCAATTCATCTCTCTGCCCACGAAGGCCCCGTCTCATTTTCATATCTTTTTATACTTTTTTTGTTTTATTTTTGGTTTGTGATATATTAGATTTGACCATGTCAACTTGCATGGGGATGGATTTTAGCAGGAATAACCTACCAGTGGTTGCATCACTAAGACAATACTGTCCTCTCTCCCAGCATCCCTCAATCTTCTTTAGCTCTCTTTGGCAGGGTAAAGTATCGTAAGCCCCTACCCAGTGATAACTGCATGTTTAAGTCTTATACAGGATCTCTGCAAGTAAGTCTTGTTATCTCATGAGTGGCACAGCCATGCCATGCCCATAAAACAGAGTTTCATAGGCTTTCTCTCTAGTGTTCAGCTCAATAAGATTATATGTATATTTTATTTGTTTTGAGACTTTGGTCTTCTTAAATGCCATTAAATCCCCATGAAAATCAGTTAGAAGAGTCGTAGAATGTTTAGATTACCTTGTAAGAAGACTAATACATTTAAAAAGCTTCAATTTCATTTTTGTATATTATCAAGTTTGTTCCTTATAATATAACATAGGTGAAAGTAAGTTTCTGCTAAGTAACAAAAGCAAATCCATAGAGGATAAAATCCCTCATATGATGAACATCAAATAATACAATAACACATTCAAAATGATACTAGGCAATAATACTACTCTGAGAACTTTTAAGTTTTATATAATGTCTACAATCAAATATAAAAATAACATTGAGGTTATATGCTGCATACGTCATCCTAGGCTGCTTTTTATACCTCATTATAACATCATCTAAGGTTCCCGAGTCAGCTCAGATTTCCAGTGAAACACGAGCCAGAAAGCTGTAACTGATTCAGATAGATGAGGTCTTTGACATTCAGGTCAGGTCTTTCTCACCAGTGCTGGGGCATATGAGCAAAGCCCATGTGTTAAGAACAGCAGTGGCTGTTAGAGCATGCTTTAAACCAAGATGTCTTTGAATGAGAAGTAGATTCTTAAAACACACAATCACACACACACACACGCACACACACACACACACACACACACACACTTCTTTTTAACTGTTGCTTTAGCTTGTTAAAAAATAAAAGTGTTTTTAAATAAGGTCTTATTATTAATATTTACCTTGTTTTTGTCTCCAAACTCTGTCACTTTAATATTCTTAATTAAAATTCTTGACAGAAACATCCAGTTAATAACCAGGAATATAATGCATTCATATGTCACATTTAACGCGCAGGTCAATGTAATCATACCTTGATCATACTCATGAACAGCTCAGCCCTTTGTAATGTATTCATGAAGCCAAAATGCCTATTATTAGTCTTCAATAATTATGTGAATAAGAGAAGATGGATAGTTGTTCTCCTCTCAAATGTACAAATAACCTCCTTCCTCTCATCGAAAAAGACAGGAAACAGTGAAATGAGAGAACTTAGATTAACTCTGCTAACAGGAGGTTCAGGAATTGTGGTGTGACACTGCACTGCATGTTCCCATGTCCCAGCTAATCAAACTTCATAGGCTGTGTGGTCACAGGAGCTGCTGCTTGTGAGAAATGAAGTTTCATCTGGCCAGACCAGAATTTTGTCCACACAGCAGGAGTCCCAGAAAGCTCTGCAGCATCCTTAGCTAAGAGCCTACCTTAATGAGAATCTGAATGGATCCTGTGGCTTTTTCAGATATGAAGTACCAGAAGCTCAGAGTGCAGCCAGTGCTGGATTCTTGCCAAACGGCACTCTTGAAGTGGGCTTTGTCACCGCGAAGGCCCACTGGGGTGGCCTCTAGATACATAAAGTGACCTAGGAATAAGGGTGGAATTTAAATAGGACCAAAAGAACAATGAGAGGATTCTTGTAGCTTTTTCACCTTCGTTGAAGGTTTTTTTTTTTTTTTATTACATTTCACATGATCTAGTTGCCAATGGCATTTTCATCTGAAATGGAGAATAAATCTAATAGCCTTGTCTCTAGCTCACTGGCAGAACAACACCCAACTGTGTGTGCTTTGAGCAAAGTGCTTCACAGTATGCAGATTAAATGATCTGACAGGGTATTTATAGTATCACATCAACAAGACAGTCATAGGAATCATTTAATGGACTCCACAAATTATCCAGATATTATAAAAATATTCAAAGATTTCCATGAAATCAAAATAAGGGAAGATCCAGTCACCTGGTGAACATGTAAGTAAAATGCTGGGAGTTTTAATGTGTAACATAAAAAAAAGTTATTGAGCTTTATTCTTCTTTTGAAAATATCTAAAGCATATCAAGTATGTCAGGATGTCAAATGAGGGTTTAGAACTTTGAGTGTGCGATTCTAACTTATCAGATGGATTTTATGTGCCAGTGCAATCATATTATTGAGATACCACTTTGTACTGTTCAGGACTTTATAGTCCTTTTGCTATCCTATTAATGTCCTTTGCTCCTTGAGTTTGCATATGACATCTGAGTGTAAATACTATAAAAATAGTCTATGTCTATCACTCTTACAAATGCGGTCTTGTGGTTATATTATCACAGTTTCTCAATAAGGTTCTATTTAATTACCTGTAGGATTCAGCCCACCTGTCCTCACATCCTCTGTTATGTACACTGAGCAAACTTCACTATCTACTTTTGACAAACTATGACACTGAGCTTGTGAAAAAACAAGTGATTCGCTAATGACCAAATGAGTATGCATATTTAGGTAATTGATTCCAGATGAGAATGTCCCACTTCGGAAAGTTGTCTGAGGGAAGTGAGTACTATTATTTAACTATAATTACTGAAACTGAAATTAATGCTAGATTGTGACTGCCATTATGGCCTGCTTTGCCTTTGCTATCTCCCAGCCCCTGATGCAGTTACCTATCGTCATCAATGTGACTATTTGGAAATATTGCTGCTACTTATCTGCTGAAGTACTAAATGGAAAAATTTAAGAACTAAATGGAAAAATATTATGCCATACATGTGAGGAGATGGCCTGTAATGCAGAGCCAACTATAATCTATAAGTGGGAAACTTATGAGGTTACCAGAGCCTAAAATAGAGGCATAGAAGACAGGCTTTTTCCTCCTAATCCTCAGAGGGAACCAGTGCTGCCCCCAGATTCATCTTGGATTTCTGATTCCCAACACTGAGACAGTATTAATGTCCATTTTCTCAGCTACCTGTTCTAGGTGCTTTGGTACACCTATCCTAGGATATGAACACATGCTAAATGTTGAACTGAACAACAGTCTCACTGCTATGGTCTCTTCAGCTGCTGCTGCTAACAATGAGCAGAACCTCATGAACATAGACAGACAAATAACAACAGCCTAATAACTTACCATATTCTTTTCCAAGTGTGTGGTCTGTAGGAGGTCGTAGGCTTTTATGAGAGCCAATTCCTAAAACCCAGTCTGAGTTTTCAGCTAGGGAGTTCTTCCAGCCACACAAACCTTTCTCAAAAGTACAGGAGCCACCACATTCATTTTCATCAGTGTTATCCCCACAGTCATCTGCAAAATCACATCTCTGCTCTGGCTGGTAGCATCTGCCATTCTGACATTCCTCATAGCCACGTGGGCAAAAACCTGGAATAAAACAAAAATGGACTGACAGATTATTCCATTAACAGACTAAAAGTCATAAGAATAGGTTAGTTATAATATACCAAGGACTACAGTTTGCTTCAGAATTTGAGGTATCTGGCCTCCATTTCTCTCTTCTACTTTGTTTCAGAGACCAGCTCATTCACAAATGGAAACATACATATAAAATTCCTGAGGGAAAATTCATTTTGTACATTGGCCTCCAAATTGATCTCTGACATTATAATATAAAATCAGAAAGTATTTTCCTTTCTGACTTTTGTTTTGATGCTCTTGGTGTGATTGTTGATTTTGGAGACAGAGTTTCTCTCTGTAGTTTAGCCTGGAACTATGTTGCCCAGGTTGACCTGGAAAATTTAAAGCAATCCTCATGTCTCACCATCTTGAGTGCTAAGATTACCAGCAGGAATGGCCATACTTTTCCTTCATAAGTTCCTAAGTACCTGGAAAACAAACTATTAAGATTACTCCTTGCCATATTTCTAGGAAGGAGACTCCCATGACTGGAAGAAAGCTGCTTGGTGGTTGAAAATGGTGTGGATTAAAGGTTTTGAGTGATGTTTCAGTCATGTACTGACAGATGCTCTGGAAACTCCTGCAGAAACTCCTGTTAGAACCTGAATCTTAAATATCTTCCAATAGCTTGTTTTGAAAACCTAGCTCCTAGAAATGACCTATGGGAAGGCTGTAGAATATTTATGAATCAGTATTTACTAGGACATCATTTAGTCACTGGAAGTGTGATCTGGAAGGGAATTGTTGAATGTCATCCCTTCTTCTGTCACTTTTCCATTTCCTGACAAAGAGATAGTTATTATTCCCAGTTCCAACCTGTCTCACCTGAGGCATAAATACAATGAAGCCAATGAATCATGAACTGTATTCTCCAAACTTCTGAGTCAAAATTAATGTTTTATCTTTATAATTTTATTATCTCATGTATTTTCATAATGAGAGGGAGTATACTACAACAATTTTATATAAGGACATTGATGGCCAAAAGAAAAAGAAGTAGATAATGGATGGAAAATAACATAGAATTTACTGAAATAATATTTCTGTCACAAAGGCTTCTAACTATTTCCTGCTGTGGACATTCCTGAAACACCAATATGAAGATTCCCAGATCAATGGACTTCACTGGGCAAAGACCATGAGGATAATTTGCAGCTACATGTTCTGCTTCCAACAAAACTTCTTTCCATAGATTAATTTCTGATTCTTGTTTCTTGTTTGCAGTAATAAATTAAAGAGGGTTTTTTTGGTTCATTTTTTGTAGACTGATGATAAGTCTACAGACGTTGAATATTTAAATTTTGGAACTCAAATAAAAAATAATACCAAAATACCTTTAGGGTACAAAGAAAGGAAAATACTTATATTAACTTTCTCACTTACTTATAGGTGAGAAAATTAGAGGTTATAAATGTCAAATGATTTGTGAATTTTTCAAAAACAGAGTTGCTATTTAGACCAAGGTCTGAAGTCTTCTAAACTGAGCCCTGAATCCACTGTATTAAAAAGGAGAAACCTGCCATTAACAAGGCAGCACTACTGAGGAAAAGTAGAGACAAGGTTGATAGAAGCATTATTTCTGAAGGGATAATGAAAAATTAAGACAGTTCATTTTACAAAAGCTGGCACTTGTATTGACTCTGTCCATTTCAATTTATTTAGAGAAAAAATAAAACTGGCTAAGAACTTAAGAGATGATTTTCTCCAAAGTAATTGAATCAAATCACAACTGAATGCTTTCAAGTTACAGAAGAAAATACAGACATGGTACTGAACAGAAAAATTTTAATACAACACACAAACACAATAAAACTAATATTTTGGGATAATAATACATTTTTCAACTTCTAAAGCAAAATAACTACAAAAATAAATTAGTCATATAACTATACAAAACTGTATTTGAACAAAATCTAGTTAATAGCAAAAATTGTTGTTATAATACAACCTACTCTATTAATAAGTTGACACACAAGATCTTCTTGTGGAGTTCAAGACTACTAGAAGATCACCCAGAATCTCAAGATTTTAACCAGCTAAATATTAATTAAGCTACAGCTGACCAAAGCCCCTTTGGTGGGACTGACCCAACTAAATGGGGAGGGAAATTTTAAAGGGAAAAACCATAATTTATTGCTGCAGACACACACTTCTGCAGGTGTAGGATAAATGTCAGGGTCTTCTGCAATTCTGGAATAGTACTGAGTCTGTAGGTTTAAGTTAATCTTAACTGTATTGAATTTCTTTCTTATATATGTCAGTGGCCAGCTTATGATAGAAAGGCCTAACAGAGATACCGGAACCTGATCACTCATCCAGAGAGTCATTCAGCAGGACCAGGGTCAGTCTGTAGAGTCTGACCTCAGGCTCTCCCTAGCAGACAAAACTAGGGTTTGGCAGTGAAGATCAATACAAAGAATCAATGAATCAAACAGTTGGTTCTTTGAGAAAGTCAACAAGATAAACACTTATCCAAACTCATCAAAAAGCAGAAAGAGAGTATCCAGATCAACAAAATCAGAAATGGAAAGGGGGACATAAAAACATACCCCCAGGAAATCCAGAGAATTATCAGGTCATATTTTGAAAATCTATATTCTACAAAAATGGAAAACCTAGAAGAAATGTAGAGCTTTTTGGACAGGTACCATTTACCAAAATTAAACAAAGACCAGATTAATCACCTATACCGAACTATAACCATAAAGAAAATAGAAGATGTCATTAAAAACCTCCCAAGTAAAAAAAAGGCCCAGGTCCAGATAGTTTCAGTGTAGAATTCTACCAGACATTCAAAGAAAAATTACTACCATTACTCCTCAAACCATTTTTCACAATAGAAACTGAAAGAATAATGCCAAATTCCTTTTATGAGGCCAAAATGACCCTAATACCTAAGCCACTCAAAGATACAACAAGGAAGGAAAATTACAGACCAATTTCCCTCATGAATATTGATGCTAAAATTTTCAACAAAATTATGGCAAACCCTATACAACAATATATAAAAATATCATCCACCTTGACCAAGTAGGCTTCATCCCAGAAATTCAGGGATGGTTCAACATATGAAAAACCATAAATGTCACTCATCATATAAACAAACTAAAGGAAAAAACCCCATATGATTGTATCTTTAGATGCTGAAAAGCCTTTGACAAAATCAGAAAAGCCCTGGAGGGATCAGGAATACAGGAAAAATATCTCAATATAATAAAGACAATTTACAAGAAGCCAACAGCCAACATCAAAGCAATCCCACTAAAATCAAGAACTAGACAAGGATGTCCTCTCTCCCCTTATTTATTCAATATAGTTCTTGAAGTTTTAGCTAAAGCAATAAGGGAACAAAGGAGATTAAGGGGATACAAATTGGAAAAGAAGAAGTGAAACTATCTCTATTTGCAGATGATATGACTGTATACATAAGTAACCCACAAAATTCTTCTAAGGAACTGCTACAGCTGATAAATACCTTCAGCAATGTAGAAGGATACAAGATTAACTCAAAGAAATCAGTAGCCCTTCTACACACTAAAGATAGAAGAGATGAAAAAGAAATAAGGAAAATAATACCCTTCATAATAGCTGCAAATAGCATTAAATACCTTGCAGTAACTATAACCAAAGAAGTAACAGACCTATTTGACAAAAATTTTAAATCACTGAAGAAAGAAATTGAAGAGGATATCAGAAAATGGAAAGCTCTCCCATGTTCCTGGATAAGGAGAATCAAGATAGTCAAAATGGCAAATGTACCAAAAGCAATCTACAAATTCAATGCACTGTCCATCAAAATCCCAACACAATATTTTATGGATCTTAAAAGAACAATATTCAATTTCATTAGGAATAACAGGAAAGCCAGGATGGCCAAAATAATTTTGCTCAACAAAAGAACCTGAGGAGGCATCACCATCCCTGACTTCAAGTTATACTGTAGAGCTACAGTAATAAAAACACCCTGGTACTGTCATAAAAACAGACTTGTGAATTAATGGAATCAAACTGAGGATCTAGGCATTAACCCAAAAACCTATGAACACCTGATCTTCGACAAAGAGACCCAAAATATTCAATGGAATAAAGATAGTATCTTTAACAAATGGAGTTGGCATAGATGGTTGGTAGTGTGTAGAAAACTGTAAATAGATCCAAGCCTGTCACCCTACACAAAACTCAAATCCAAGTGGGTCAAAGACCTCAACATAAACCCAGTCACACTAAACTTGATAGAAAAGAAAGTGGAAAGTTCCCTACAACCAATTGTCACTGATGACCACTTCCTAAATATATCACCAGTGGCACAGACACTAAGAACAACAGTCAATGGCTGAAAGGCACTTGAAAAAGTGCTCAACATCTTTAGCCATTAGAGAAATGCAAATCAAAACAACTTTGAGATACCACCTTACACCTGTCAGATTGGCTAAGATAAAAGACACAAATGACAGCCTATGCAGGAGAGGTTGTGGAGTAAGTGGAACACTCCTCCATTGTTGGTGGGAGTGCAAGCTTGTTCAGCTACACTGGAATGCAGTATGGTGGTTTCTCAGAAAACTGGGAATCAATCTCCTCAAGGACCCAGCAATACCACTTCTGAGTGTAAACCCTAAAGATGCACATTTGTACTCCAAAGGCATTAGCTCAACTAATTAGTTCTAGCAGTATTATTTGTAGTAGCAAGTACTTAGAAACAACCTAGATGCCTCTCAACTGAGGAATGGATTAAAAAACTGTGGCACATCTACACAATGGAGTACTACTCTGCAGTAAGAAAAAATGATATTCTAAAATTTGTAGGCAAATGGACGGATTTAGAGAATATCCTCCTGAGGGAGGTATCACAAACTAAGAAAGTTAAGCAGGAGATGTACTCACTCATTCGTGGACTCTAAACCAAAGAGCAAAAGCAAAGCATGTCCAAGCAGCAAACCACAACTACCGAATAGCTTGGGATCTGAAACACCTTGGTCTGGCACCTTGGATTCCACTGCCTCTAGAGGAACACCTGACTCAGTCTTGATGTTGAGGTAAGGAAACTGGATCTGCCAGGAGTGGATGCTGAACTGTACAATATTGGAACCTTGGGTCCTCCTGCCCTTGCTGGGGAGGAGATGGGGAGATGTAGTAAAGAGAGAGTGACTGGAGGGGTGGGAGGTTTAAGGGACCTTGAACAAGGATATATAGGACTAGAAAATATGACTTTATTCATAATAATAAAAAAATTAAAAAATAATAAAGCTAGTAGTCAAAGAAAGTGTTGCCTATGCATAATGCCTGTACTTTTTTACAATTTCATATCAAGTTAAATATATTGTGAAATAAAACTATTTTGAAGTATGAAAATGCAAAAGGTACAGTAATAATGGTTACAAAATAAAACTAAATTTGAGTAAATTTTACCACCTTATATGAATAAAGATATTAATTAACAAAAAAAGGACCTAACAACCACAAGCAACAAGAGACAATTTTCAGTTGATATATATGTATCATATAATGAATATATATATGATATTTGGGGAAGGACATAGACCAATGACATATTCGAAAGAGAAAATTCAGAGTCTTGAGCAAACATGAAGTTTCAGATACCTAAGATTTATACTGAAGGATCTATAATGATATATTATTCTCTTTAACAAAATAAATGTTCTTGCTGTGACTGTAAATGACTAGTTTAACAAACATATAAAAATATACATTGGTGAAAATCAAAGAAACACATTTTTATGAGTTCTTTATGTATCTTGGCAATTTGAAACTTCAAGACTCTGGACCTTCATTTCATTTGTTTCATTTGCTTGTTTGTTTTTGATTTTTTATTATGAATAGAGTCATATTTTTTATCCGTGTATCACCTTGTTCAAACTCCCTTCCCCCTTCCATCTCTTCCAGTCACTCTCTCTTCCTCCCATTACTTTATCTCCTCCCTAGCAAGGACAGGAGGAGGTCCCAGGGTCCCAAGGTCCCAAGGTGGGTTAGTTCAGCATCCACTCCAGGCAGGACCTTCTTTTCTGAATGTGCCAATTTTATCTATCTAGTTTTCTCCCTCTTTATTAACACTGTTTCTATGCTTCTAGTTATCCATGCAATGATACTGAAGTTATGAAACATATTTTGGTAGTCAATGTGACTGCTTATTGTGTTTAAGTTTCACTCATTTTCTTGCATTTGCCTTTAACATTAGCGATTTGGAGTGCCATGCTAATTTCATAGATTCAAGGAGAAAGATCACTGATCTAAATCATGTGCCAATTAATAAAGTAAGCCTTTTTGTTCATGTAAATGGGCCATCTCTCCTGAAGGTGGGGTTTAAGAGATCTGCATTGAATGTGAGAAAGACAAAGGTTTTTATAGCTCAGGAGTAATGGCATTTCAAATGGATGACTCACCAAACAAAAAGGCAGGGTTACAGGGGCAGACCATTAGCATAACAAGGTGGTCATAATAACCTTTTTAAACAAAGGCATGGTTCCAAGTTGGTCATAACAACAATGTCATAACAGGGTGGTTATAATGGTTGCTATTTCCTGAAACACCAATACAGAATTATTTACAAATTAAGTTTAATGGTAGCCAGTGACTAACCTTTGAAAAGCAGATATTTAATCATTAGATTAGTTCGTTTTTGCTATGAGTTAGTTTTCAAGCCTAAAATGGAGGCAGGCTGGTTTATTGTGCACCACTGGAAAAAAGAAATCCACCTTGGGACCTCTTGCCATTTCTGGGGAGGGGATGGGGGGATGGGGAGAAAAAGATGCTGAAGACTAACTGGGAGGGGTGGGGAGAGGAAAGGGAGTTTGAACAAGGGGATACATGGATAAAAATGAGAATTTATTCTACAAAAATTAAAAAAAAAGGAGAATAAGAACATATATGAGAATGTGAGTGGATACAGAATATCAGATCTGGTTTTCTCCCTAAAGAACACAAAATTCCTCAGCAGTCTCTTCCCCTGCTCTGTCATTTCTGACTACATTTGAGATACATATTCTTTCCACATGCTCCATTATACAAAACATACAATCTTTCAAGGGGTTCTTGGGTTATATACAGTGCCATCTGTCTCAGCATTTGGGCACATCTGAAATAGGTCCAAATTATCTATGAATGAACCCACAGCTCTATGAGAAGTGGTTTATATACTTATAATTTAATCTCATCAATCATAAAATATGACAGCAAACTCAACCAACTGTTGGCCCTATCATTAAAATATATTGCATCATATCTACTGTCATTATTTTGGCAAAAATCAGTATTGTTTTTAAGGATTTTATTGTCATTTCCTCTGTAATCACTGCATCTCTAACCTTACCCTAAATATAATAATCAAGAACCATGGATTTTTCAATATGAGATGAAGGTCATATCTGACCTAAGCTTTATAACCATTTTCATTGTAGTCTCCACTGTGGAAAATACAGTCTTCAAAATAGCCTATTGGGGGCCAGGGATAAAATGTTTAAGGTGAGCCTCAAATTTATGTATGTAAATCAAAAATTGTTGAAATGACCCAAAAAGCGTTTCTTTTGCTGCAGTAAAGCACCATTACCAAAAAGCAAGCTGGGGAGAAAAGGATTTGTTTGTCTTATGCTTTACCATCACTGTTTATTCTCAAAGGAAGTCAGGGAAAGAAAAAGAAAGGAAAAACCTCAAACAGGTCATGAACCTGGAATTAGAAGCTGATACAGAGGATGGGAAAGACTGTTGCTTACTGGCTTGCTCAGCCTGATTTCTTATAGAGACTAGTACCACAATGTGCTGTGCTCTCCCAAACCAATCACTAATTAAGAAAATGGAGGCATTTTTCTTAATTGAGATTTCCTGTTTTCTAATAACTGTAATTTATTTGTCAAGTTGACATCAGACTGGCCAGCACAAATATGAAAGGCTTAAAGAAGTTTAGGATGTTATGATAAGTAAGAAAATATGATACTGACTTACAGAGATTTAAGATAATTTTCTGTCTAAATCATAGATAATTTGATCATCAAAGTAAGTAATGAAATAACTTCTGCTTATTGTGAGAAGCAGAAAAAAGGTATAAAATTGCCTTCAAACATAGGCAAATGGGGCACCAGGCAAATATATTAAACCACTTTTATCAATTATGGAAAATAGGAATTAGAGGACTGGGGTCCTTAAAAGAATAAAAGTGTGCACCCTGTTGCCACTCCAAGTGTCTGTTCTCTGTGCTTTCCTGGGCTGAATTCTGGTAGTGTAAGTGAAACAGAAAATGAGGTCTCCATGATTGAAAACAGGGGCAGAAGAATTTCAAATTTGACCAGACTATAGAGAGAAAGGACTGGTGTAGGTAAAGAAATGTGGAAGTGTTCTCATCTTTGGCTGAATTTCAGTTTGCATATTGATAGGCCAGAATTCATAAGGAAGAAAGGTAACTTCTAAGGCAATAATAAAATTACACCTAGAAATAGAGGTATTTCAAATGTTCACAGAAGAGCAAACATATTCACGCTTCTAACAACTACAGTAAAATGTTCTTGACATATACAAAGTATTGAGTGGGAAATTCAGAACGGATATGACTTAGTAAAAGAGGAAGTGATCTAGGAAGAAGGATTCTTCACATTATGGATGTGCAAATTATAATCCTTACTCCAAAACCACCAGTAAACAGAGTTTTATTGACACAAACAAACCCACCTGATTGCATATTAAAATATAAGCTATTTTATGTAATAGTGATAGAGTTGAACAATTGCAACCAGGACTATGGGACTTGTAATGTAAAAAAATAATAGTTTGTAGTAATTAAAAAAATAAAATTTCCTGAACATTGTTCTGATTTAAGCCTCACAATAAACCTTTAAAATAGCCATTAATTAAGCAAATCAGAACAGTAAGAAAGTTAACTGCTATATGGGATAAAGTTCACAAGTTTTTAATATAAACCAAAATTCAGCACTCAGCAGGCCAGTACTCACAGTCCTTGAAGAACTAGGAATATGTGATCTATATATAGCTATGAGAAAAATCAGTCAGGAGAAGCAAACACAAAATAGGCAAGGTACTAGAAGATAGCACAGCTAGAAAAGTTCTTCAAAAGAAAAACCATTTCAGGCAAGAGAGATTTAAAGTGTTTTTATGGTGACTATAGTTAAAAATAATATAAAATACTATTAAATATAGTGGAGATTAAAGTGTTCTCACCTTGAAAAAATCACGTATATGTGAAGTAGTGCACACTACTTACTTGTTCAAATCTACCATTCAACAATATATACACAATTTAAGACATCAAGTTTTACCCAAGCATATGTACAACTTAGCAGCTACAAAATTGAAGGAATAATTTTAAGGAAGATCAGGATATGATAGGTATAATGTAGTTATTAGTGAATTTAAAGCAACGTTTTATAAATAAGCACATCTAGATCATTTTCAATTACATAAAACTACAAAAATCTCCTCATACTAAATAAATTTAGCAAACAACTAATATCATTCTTTTTTAAAAAAAAATGACATTTATATGTGCTTTCAATGTACATTTAACCTAATGCTGAAAATACCACACACAGAATATAGCAACATCAAGCTAATATGTATCTGGAAGCTTTATCCCCACTGGACAGTATTCATACTGCTGAAAAGTGCTATGCGAGCTGTTGGAGGAAAAAGTAATGATCAATCATATCTAGCTATGGACTATCTGAGCTACATAATGACTGGCATTGTAAAATATACTCAGTGGTACAGTAATAGTATAAACATAATAAAGTAACCAATCAATTTCTGGCTTGATCTAAGTTCTGCTCAATGGGATAAAACCCATATATGGCAGTGTTCCTGTACCAAAAATTAAAGAGTACACAGGTCATAATCCATAGAGGAAAATGCATAACTATTATGCTACTAAATGACATGGTGTCAGTTTTTCTTCTAATAATATACTCCTTTATATAATACATCTTTCCAGACTCATAGTAGAAGCTTTTATTTGTGATTGATGTTGATTAACAGAAACTACAAAATGCTTAGACCTACCCATCATCCTTGCTAAGATTCTGGGATTATTGTAGAAGTGGGAATAAGAACCAGAGACAGTGGATAAGCATGAGGAAACGTCATATTCTGGAAACAACATATCATCTGTACATACATATTAAATCTAGAATTTTTATATAAACTGGAGAAATCCAAAACCATTCCTTAAGTCTCGGTGTACAAACAACCCTAACTAGTTGTGGAGATATAGAAAATCGTAACTTCTGTGAGGAGAGAGTTTTCTCTAAGAGTGTAGTATTGGTTAAATCAACTATTTCCCAGTGGAACATCAGGAATTCAAGAATATGTATAAATCATAAATTAGTTTTGAAGGATTAAAATTAAGACGCACAGACTCCTTTCAGAGGTGAGGTGAGCAGGTCCTGCACCTGATTCCCCTCTGGGAAAGTTGTGTTCCAAGACCAGGATAGGTCTGTGGTGCTTGATCCCAGACTTTCCTTAGCAGATAGGACAAGGGTTTGGCTGTGAGGGGCTCCTCTAGCCACGTCTAAAAGAGGGGATATTAAACAGCCTGCCCTGCCTCCAGGGCAAACTGCATCATCAGAGAAGGACTGAAGCCTTGAAATTCAGACCCCTGTCGAGATCAGAGTCAGAGATGCAGCAGACCCCTTGCTCAGAGGAGACAGAAGACAAACAAGCCCACTTACCACAACTGACTAGGAGCAGTCTAATTGTGAACCAGTGAAGCCATGGGCAGACACCAGTGCAAAAATACTTATAATAGTATAGAGAAAAACAAGGCAACTCCAGAAGAAACTGATAGTTCTACAACTACAAGACGTGAACAGAGGAATGAAGAAGAAGCAGAAGGAAACAACACCAAAAACACCTTTGTGAAGATTATTGAAGCCTTCAAAGAAGATATAAAAAAATTCCCTTAAAGAAATAGAAGAAAATACAAACAAAAAATTGCAAGAGATGAACAAATCCTTAAAAGAAAACCAAGAAAAGGTAAACAAAAAATATGAAAGAAATATTCCAGGAACTAAAAACTGAAATAGAAGCAATAAAAAAGGCACAAAGTGAGGCAAAGATGGAAATAGAAAACCTGAAGTAAAGAGCTGGAACTACAGATACAAGCATAACCAACAGAATTTAAGAGATGGAAGAGAGAAACTCTGGAGTGGAAGACTCAGTAGCAGAAATAGATACAGTAGTCAAAGAAAATACTAAAACTAAAAAAAGCCATAACACAAAATTTCCAGGAAATCTGGGACACCATGAAAAGACCTAACTAGAGAATAATAGGAATAGAAGAAGGAGAAGCATACCAGCTCAAAGGCACAGATAATGTATTCAATAAAATCATAGAAGAAAACTTTCCTAACTTAAAGAAGGAAATGCCTATAATGATACAAGAAGCTTACAGAACACCAAATAAATATGAGGCCCCCCAAAACTCAGCACACCACCTAATAATCAAGCCACAAAACATATAGAACAAAAAAAATTTTATGAGCTGCAAAAGAAAAGGGACAACTTACTTACAAAGGCAGACCCATCAGAATAACACCTGAATATTCAATGGAAACAATGAAAGCTAGAAGGGTTTGGTCAGAAGTTACAAAGTCATGAAAAGAGCATGGCTGCCAACCTAGAATACTATACCCAGCAAAATTATCAGTCACCATAGATGGAGTAAACAAGGTATTTCATGACAAAGTCAGACTGAAACAATACCTATCTACCAATCCGGTCCTCCAGAAGGCATTAGAAGTAAATTTCCAACCAAAGGATCCCAGATACACCCATAAAACCACAAACAATCAATAATCCCAGAGAAGAGTACCCCAGAGAAAGGAAATACATGTAAGCTACACCAAAAATAGCAGGAAATATCAATCAGTGGTCACTAATATCCCTTAAAATCAATGGACGCAACTCACCTATAAAAAGACACACACTAACAAGATGGATACAAAAAACAGAAGCCATCCTTCTGCTGCATACAAGAAACACATCTCAACCACAAAGACAGACACAGGCCCAGAGTAAAGGGGTGGGAAAAGATTTTCCAATCAAATGATCCTAAGAAACAAGCTAACAAAGTAGACTTTAAGCTAAAAGCAATTAAAAGGGATCAAGTTGGTCATTACTTATTCATCACAGGAAAAATTGGTCAAGAGATTTCATACTGAATGTTTATGCCCCTAATATAAGGGTACTACCTATGTAAAAGAAACACTGTTAAAGCTCAAATCCCACATCAGTTCTCACACCATAATAGTGGGAGACTTCAATATCCAACTTTCACTCATGGATAGGTCAACCAGACAGAGTCTCAACAGAGAAATAAGGAATCTAACAGAGGTTATGATGCAAATGGATTTAATAGATATTTACAGAAGTTTCCACCCAAATGCAAAGGAATATAAATATTTCTCAGTTTCTCGTGGAACTTTCTCTAAAATTGACCATATAATTGGTCATAAAGCAAATATCAACAGTTCCAAAAAAATGGAAATAATCCCTTGTATCATATCAGACCGCCAGGGCCTAAAGTTAGAGTTTAGCTTCATCAAAAATCACAGAAGGCATACCAATTCATGGAAACAAACATCACTCAGCAGATCCACCTCTGGGTCCAAGAAGAAATTAAGAAAGAAATCAAAGTCTTCCTAAAATTTAATGAAAATGAATCTATAACATACCCAAACTTGTGGCACACAATGAAACCAGTGTTAAGTGGAAAATTCATAGCACTGTATGCCTATATAAAAAATCTAGAGAAATCCCACACTAGAGAACTAACAAATCAGCTGAAAGCCTTAGAAAATTGGAAGTAAACTCACCTAGAAGGAGTAGATGGCAGGAAATAATCAAACTTAGAGCTGAAATCAATACTATTGAAATAAAAAGAACAATACAAAGAATCAATGAATTAAAGAGTTGGTTCTTTGAGAAAGTCAACAAGATGAATAAGCCCTTATCCAAACTCATCAAAAAGCAGAAAGAGAGTATCCAAATTAACAAAATCATAAATGAAAATGGGGACATAAAAACAGACCCCCAGGAAATCCAGAGGATTATCAGATTATACCTTGAA